>JANFOE010002315.1:0-63722 GCA_025667525.1 Glebionis coronaria
ATGGGCATTCTATTACGGTCACCAATACGGGCCATAGCATTTTTCCAACTCCCTTTCGGTCTCTTCACTTACATAATGTTCTTATTACTCCCAATATTGTAAAAAGTTTAATTTATGTTCGACAGTTTGTTCGTGATAATAATTGCACTGTTGAATTTGATGCGTTTGGTATTTCTGTTAAGGATTTCATGATGCGTCAAGTGCTTCTCCGATGTGATAGCACAGGGGATCTTCATCCAGTCACTACACCATCTCCTATTCCTCAAGTCTTCCTTGTCAGTCAGCATACGTGGCATCAACGTCTTGGACATCCCGGAAGTGAAGTGCTACGTCGGCTTGTTTCTAATAATTTTATCTCGTGTAATAAAGAGAAGCCTCCTATTCTTTGTCACGCTTGTCAGCTTGGCAAACACGTAAGGCTTCCGTTTGGTACTTCTTGTTCTATGGTTTCTTCTTGTTTTGACATTATTCACTCGGATGTGTGGACTTCCCCCATTCCGAGTCTTTCTGGTTTTAAGTACTATGTCTTGTTTCTGGATCATTATTCGCAGTTTGTTTGGGTTTATCCATTACTTAATAAGTCTGATGTTTTGTCTAAATTTGTGTTGTTTCGTGCTTATGTTCATACTCAGTTTAAGTGCGAAATTCGGTCGTTTCAGTGTGATCATGGTGGTGAATTTGACAACAAAGCCTTACATAAACTTTTTGCCGACAATGGCATTCAGTTTCGTTTTTCCTGTCCAAAAACATCCCAACAAAACGGTAAGTCCGAACGTATGGTTCGCACCATAAATAATCTTATTCGGACTTTACTTTTCCAAGCCAATCTACCACCCACATTTTGGGTCGAAGCACTTAACATGGCCGTACATTTACTAAATATTTTGCCTTCAACTGAAATTTCCAATGAAATACCATATGTACGTATGTTTGGTAAAACCCCGGACTATAGTCTTTTGCGGACGTTCGGGTGTTTATGTTACCCTCACCTATATCCTACTCACAAACTTGAACCACGCGCCACACCTTCACTATTTTTGGGCCACACCTCAAATCATCGCGGTTATCGTTGCCTCGAGTTAAACACAAACAATATCATTATATCCCGTCATGTTACATTTGATGAAACTGTGTTTCCGTATGGCTCCAAACAACTCACCTCAGTGCCTACGTACACCTTTTTGGATGATTCACCTGATATTCTCACTCAACCTTTTCGTCCTACTATTGTTGATACAAATAACACTACAACACCAATTCTAACACCAGATCTTACTTCTCCATCATCATCCTCCCAACCTGTCCAACCATCCTCTCCATCCAATGTTACTTCTACTTCTCCTACCGTGTCCCAACAAACACCAACACCTTTGGCCCCACAACCACCTGTGGCCCCTACCTACCCTTCAGCCCAGCCTACGCAACACCTGACATCTATAGATCCAGAATCTGTTGTTACTCCTCCCGTTAATATCCCTCATATTATTCCGGACCCGCCTCACAACCCGAACCCCGTATCAATTCATCCCATGGTCACACGTTTCCGTGTCGGGACTAATCATCCTAATCCAAAGTATACTTGTCATGTGTCCACTATCTCGTCGTTACAAAAGTCTTATCGAGATGCATTTAATGATCCAAATTGGCAAAATGCTATGTGTGATGTATAGAATGCGCTTATTAAAAATAGCACTTGGACTTTAGTACCTCGACCTGCGGACACCAACATTGTTCGTTGTATGTGGCTTTTTCGTCACAAGTATTTGGCAGATGGTACCCTTAGTCACTACAAGGCTCGTCTTGTCGCCAATGGTATTACACAGATAGATGGAGTTGATATTGATGAGACTTTTAGTCCGGTGGTTAAACCGGGTACTATTCAGACCGTACTTAGCTTAGTTGTTGCTCGACATTGGCCGATTCATCAGCTTGATGTCAAGAATGCATTTTTACATGGTGACTTATCTGAGACTGTTTACATGCATCAGCCTCTAGGTTTTCGTGATTCTACACACCCTGATTATGTGTGCTTATTACAGCGGTCTCTTTATGGGCTTAAACAGTCCCCTCGTGCTTAGTTTCAGCACTTTGCATCTTACATTACTCGTATTGGGTTCTCTCATAGTCGTTGTGACACATCTTTGTTTATCTATAATCAGGGCACGGATACTGCTTATTTATTATTATATGTTGATGATATTGTGCTCACTGCTTCTTCTGAGTCTTTGTTACAACAGATTATTACTTCCTTACATAAGGAGTTTGCTATGACAGATTTGGAACCTCTTACTAACTTTCGGGGTATTTCTGTTACACGAGAATCGTCTGGGTTATTCTTATCTCAGAAGAAATATGTTGTTGAAATTCTTGAGCGAGCCAATATGGTTAATTGCAATCCTAGTCGGACTCCTGTTGATACTGAGTCTAAGCTTGGGGCAGATGGTGATTTGGTATTTGATTCGACTTTATATCAGAGTCTTGCAGGTTCTCTTCAATATTTGAGTTTTACTCGCCCGGATATTTCTTAGGCCGTTCAACAGGTTTGTCTTTATATGCATGATCCTCGAGAGGCTCATTTCTCGGCTCTTAAGAGGATCCTGAGGTATGTCAAGGGAACTTTGGATTATAGACTCCAGTTGTTTGCTTCTTCGACTACATCTTTGGTTGCTTATTCAGATGCGGATTGGGCTGGTTGTCCCACTACTCGGAGATCTACTTCTGGTTATTGTGTATTTCTAGGAAACAACTTACTCTCCTGGTCCTCTAAGCGTCAACCGACGCTTTCTCGTTCGAGTGCAGAGGCAGAGTATCGTGGTGTTGCCAATGTTGTTGCTGAGACTTGTTGGTTGCGAAATTTACTACGTGAGTTGCATACACCTCTTTCTTCCGCTACGCTTGTTTATTGTGATAATGTTAGTGTTGTGTATCTATCTTGCAATCCGGTTCAACACCAACAGACGAAACACATTGAGATTGATATTCATTTTGTTCGCGATTTGGTTGCTGCTGGTCAGGTTCGAGTTTTACATGTTCCTTCCCGTTATCAGTATGCGGATATTTTCACTAAAGGCTTACCTTTCGCATTGTTTGAGGAGTTTCGTACCAGTTTGAGCGTCCGTTGTCCTCCCGCTCCAACTGCGGGGGAGTGTTAGCCCGTATTTATAATTATGCATTTGTATTAGGCTCAAGCCCGTTTCTAGAACCATCTATGTAACCGTATATATTGTATCCGTATTATAATGAATAGATATACACTTTCCACATCTCACATTTATAAGCCTATCAAATAAGATTGAATGGTGAATCAAAATGTATCATACCACCCCACTTTAAATTGTATTTTTTTTTAAATAGTTCGTGGTCTACATGTGCTAAGGGTGTAAGACGTGTTTAACATTTCATGTTTCATAAGCTTATTTTTATTTTTGCAATATACATGATCCATGATATTTTTTATGAATTTAAGAGTGGATTTGTTAGAGTTTAGATACTAATAACATGTTTCACAATATGACAATGATTGAATGAACTTATGTTAGATGTTTTGTTAAGTGATAACTTCAACCCACATCCGAAAAAAAAGAAGAAAAAAAAATACTTATATATGAACTTGATGATATCCTTACTATTCAATTTTATGGGCGATAAGATCATATCAAATGAGATAATATATACATCCATAACTAATACTATACAACCTCACAAGGTTATTTCGTATTACAAGAATAGAGGGACAATACCTGAACTCTTTTTACCATGGTCGGCGGGAGTTCCGCAACCACATAAATGGGAAGTGTTGGAGTTGCGCATGTGTAGGTTTACTTGAAAAATCCGTTAATAACGAGAATTATAAACTTGTATATAACAAAAATTATATAATATACATGTTCCATGATAGGTTGTTTCTTAATATATATATATGATTCAGGTTGACACCTTAGCAATATGCACAGGATTGGATGAAGCTTTTTTGGTGATAACTTTATCCCACATCGAAAAAAGAAGTAACTAATGACCAATATATAAATTTAATGAGTTTATTACTACTAAATGCAAACAAGTAATATTACGTGATTAATTATTTGATGTTATAATGTTACATCTTTTTAGTAAACTCATGCCACAACTTTCTAGTTACCGAAACTATTCTCTTCTCTTATTAATTTTCCTACCATTAAAGAATCCTTGGTTATGATTCATTTTCATGCAATTTTTACAATCCATTACTGTAGATCGATTAACAATTTGAACATTTATTTCCAGTTTTAACACTTGATGTAGAGTTTTTACTACCCTTTAGGAAAATAGAGTAAAATAGGGAAAGTATTAAGTGTCGGTTTAGGAAAACCAAGCACTAATAACCAATGTGGTTCAAGTTCCTTTCCCAAGGAGACTAGTGTGTTGTGTTAAGAGATGATTAATGATGTGATTATGATTATGAGAAAAGAAAATAGAAATGAGATAAGAAGAGAATGACGGTTACAATGACGAATTACACTAAGACGATTAGTCGTACACGTAAAACCGTAAAAAGTAGCAAAATTAAAAATTTACTCTAAAAATTCCTAGAAAATTGCAATAAATCCTAAATAATGTAATTAGAGTTTACAAAAAATCAAAAATCACTCAAACCTTTTATTTAATTAAATAATAATTTTTTAATGCTAATTAAAGCCCAAAAAATCAATTTAATTAATAAAAAGCCCAAAATGAGATTTTTTCAATTGTAAACCTATAAAATGACCTAACTTAATTTAAAACTATTTTTGAAATTTTTAAATTTAATTAAAACTATTTAAAAACAATTAAAAACTATTAAAATTTAAAATAATTATAAAAATTAATCTAAGAACAATAAAAATATTCTAAAAATTGTAAAATTCCTAACTTTATGTATTCAACCTAAGAAAAATATAAAAACTTGAAAAATCTGAATTTTAATTTTTAATAATAAAATAATATTAAAAATCCAAAATTTATAAAAAAATTCTAAAAACTTGCAAAGTAGCTTAATTTAACCTAATAAACACAGAAATAAAGTTGAAATTACAAAAATACCCCTAATGGGTCTTCAAATGGGCCAAAGTCCAAAACAGACCCTTATTGGGCCAAAATAAGCCTAATAAGAAAAATGTTTATAAAAATGGCCCAAAAGCTCCTATCTGACTCAAAATTTGATTTTAAACACAAAACTCTGAAGGCCCAAAAGCTGAAAATGAGTATAAGCTAGCTTATTTCAAAGCAACTTATTCTTAATAGGTTTTTTGGTCCATTAAGCTATAAGCTTATGCCATAAGCTCAAATTAGACACACAAGCTTCTTTTGAGTTACTTAAGAGTTCTGTAAAAAGAAATTTGAAAAAAGTCCAAGGAATAAGCCTGAAAAAGCAATAAGCTATCTTCACAAAACGACAAAATAGTCGTTTTCGAGTTCTAGGCCACCCCAAGAGCTGATTCAAGTTTCAAAAGCTTTTAGATGACTTAACTAAGCTTAATCAACAAAAATTTTTCAAACAAGCCCACTCAATAAGCTGGAATAAGCAAATAAGCACTTAATTAAAAGTTAACTTTAAGAGTTTTCTAGCAAAAAGTCAAAGCTAAGGTCTGATAAGCTCCAGTTCAAACAAATTGGTCAAATGAGGAAGAATGATCACTAAAAATAAGTTGTTGCATGTCTAAGTAAGCCAATATGGCTTATTAATAAGCTAACTGAAAATTAACACTAGCAGGGGCTAGTTTTGGTGTCTAAGCAGTGGGAAAAGTTTCCACTGCTTGACTTAATTGACTTTTTGTCTTTAGTGACTTTTTTGGAGATTCAAGTACACAAAGGTACCCAAATGATCAGTGGATCATAAGGAGTCAATAACAACAAAGAAATCACAATCACAATCAGCCAATTTGTACAGTTAATTCAATTAAGCACCAGATATAGCCCAGACATGAACAAATAAGCAGTTATGGTTCAATAAGCACTTATAGCACAATTCAGCCAGCCAAACTTCACCAAATGCATACACAAGCTATAAACTTAAATGAACAAGTTTAAACAGGTTTCATGCAATGATTCAAAGTCTAAGTCAAGATTCAAGCACAATAAGGTTACTGATGAACACTAACACAAGCAGATTTTTACTTTGCTGATGTACTTGACCAACAAGCAAAATTCAAACACTAAAATCTATCACATATGTTGTATTATCAATGATTTAACAACTTTTAACCCTAAGCATGCATATATTCTAGATATTACCAAAATCTAAGGTCAAAACAGTCAAAATCAATGAGATATAGCACAATGTTTGATTCAAAGGTTTAAGACCAATAACTTGCAGAAACTAGTACTCAACCAAGCCAATAACAGATAACAAGCATAAACAATAACTTTCAACAACACAATAACACTCAATGATCTTAAACAGATAACCCCAAACACCCCTTCAAATTTTCAAATCAAAATTTTCAAATCAAAAGTGCATTCCAAGGTTACCTAAGACCAAATCAACACATTAACAAGTATAATATGCAGTATTGAACAAGATTAGACCATAAAATCAGCAAGAACACAAGCAATACACAATATCACCAAAAATCAAGATTTTAAGCAGATTTTGGGTAAGAGGGTGCAAACCTCATGGATGTACATCCACACCCACGAATTTTGAGCTTATGTGTTAGCAAGAACAAGCACAAGTTTCCACAATAAAGCCTGCTAAGATTCAACAAAGTTAGAAGCAAAGTATCAAAATCAGAAAAATGAAAAATCCTTGATTAATGCAACCTTAGTTCCCCACACTTGTTTATCCCCAAGTTATAAGCTTCACAACACCTTGATATCACACTATCAGGATGCTATGATCAGCTTTATAGCCCAAGAATTCCAAAGGCATATGCAGGGGTGTATCATGTGAGTAATGTGGTGATGTGGCAAGCTTTTTGAAAGTTGGGTTGTGATTAGGGAGACCCTAATCATCATTCTAGAGCATTTGGTAACTTAATTATAACTGGATTAAGAAAACCCAATTTTATTAAGAACACCAAGAACATGGTGTTTAATCTATTTTTGGTTAGGATTATGTTTAAAAACGTGTTTAGGCGCCAAGATTATTTAATAAATAATCTGGATTAGTGGAGGGCTGAGGTGGATGAATGGTGTGTGGTGATTGGTTAAAAGGGGTGAGTGGGACACGTGTCCTCCCATGGTTGGTTAAGGTGTCTTAGGTTGTCTGCCAAGAATAACCCCTCAATTCCTTTCTTCTTGTCACTTGTAAACAAAACTAGCAAAATCCGGATTCCTTTGTATTTGAGGTTTCACTTTTCACACTTTTGCCCCAAATACTTTTCCAAAGTATTTTCAGGGGGTATTTCTTGCCATTTCTTGATTCTTGAAGAACTGATTTGGCATTTTCTTCATTGATAATAGTCTTGACTTGTTTGTTTGACTTCTTGGAGGACTTAAATTGCCAAGTCATGATTTATGGGGGACCATTTTTGCCATTTCTTCAAAGTCAAGGGTCCTTTTGGTAATTTTGACATATTTAAAGGACCAAACTTGTAAATTCTTGTAACTTGAAGTCCTTCATGGGATGTTTGACTTTGAGGAGGATTAATATTGACATTTTAGTTTTGTTGAGGGACTAAAATTGCTAATTCTTCAAAGTAGAGGGCCCTTTTTGCAATATTGACAAACTTTAGGGACCAATCTTGTAATTATGAAGATACACGGGTATAAAGTGTGAGTTCTTCCATGTTGGAGGACCCTTCTTCATAAATCTTCAAATCCTCAAGGGTTAGTTTTGGAAAATTCTTCATTAGGGCTTGGTTCAATGTGCGGCTTCGTTTCCCGTGTTCGTTTTTGAATGATTCTTGTGATCTTTTGTCATTTTCTCAATATCCGTACCTAAAATACACAAGCAAAAAACACAAGCATATATTTGGCCAATTTCATGATATTTTATGCATTTAAAGCCCTTTTTGGACGATGAGACTATGTATAAAAGCAGTCTCATCAACACTTTTTTTGTTGATTAATTCAATAAAGCATGTCGTTGAAAAGATCAAAACGTAATACTAAAGTTCGAGTGGGAGATAAAGTGAATATTTCTAATACATTTATCAACAACCTCATCCAACCCAAACTCTAATTATAATATTATATTTTTACTCCTCCACATATACACCAAATATATACAACCAATCTCAATCTTTTTACCATTTATCAACAACCCAACCCAACCCAACCCAACCCAACCCAACCTAACCTAACCTAACTAATAACAATATTTCTTTTATATAAAATTATAAATTTAAACGTAATCCACTTACTTAAAAAAAAACTTACTAACAACCGGGTATAAGGTTATAACTGTGGATGGGATGAATCATTGGGCCTAATCTCAGACCACAAAAAATGTCCCAAACTTATTTAGACTATAATCTCAGTATCATTTTAAACACGCCTCCTTCTTCTTCAACATGCCTCTTTCAACATCTGCACCTCCAGTTTGATGAAAGAATATTCTTCAAAACAAACTATGGTGATAATCACTGTTTGGAAAACCAGTGAATATTTTGTCATCAACATCACTGGAATGAGAATTAATGCATCTGAAACTAAATACATGAAGATGAACGTGGGTTGAATCAGACATGGGAATGAATAATGATAAGGACTTTAATTGGCCATTCCTTATGTGACATGTGGCCAGGTTGGCTGTAAAACCCGCATGCTTTTACCATGAATAGTGCCTTTAAGATCATACGTACAAGATTAAAACTTTCCTTTTATAGTATGATTATGTTTACGTGTTAGGATTTTACGTATTACGTACGTATTAGAACACGATAAGTATTTATTACGCACGAACACACAATAATTATTTAACAATAATTAATCACGAACATGCGATCATGAAATCATGAACAGAATTAAATCACGAACTAATATTAATTACGTATATATATTTATTACGAGCGTGAATAAATATATTAAGTCACGATCGATAACTAATTAGAACACGTAAAACACGAACACGAGAACACACTAATATTTTAGACACGGAAAACATTCGGGTTACCCCTTTGTGGGCCCCATTACCCACGAAATTAGGGAGGCAGAATGGGCCAATCACATTTTAATTTTTACTAAAACATAGAATTAGGAAAGATTTTGGTCATTTTCACATTACAGGAAAAAAATAAAAAAAACCCTAAAAGTTTTCTTCCTTCTTCCTTTTGTCCTCTATGGCCGCCACCTACAATCACCGTTATTGAATGCTTGCTTATTATAAAGGTTTTGCCTTTGTCTAGCAATTCCGGTATAATATCTCTTTGATGTGTCTAACTCCATGTCCTTAAATGCTAAGTGCTAAAATGTTTTACTTAGTCTTCTCTTTTTAAGTAATCATGTTTCTTGCGTGTCAATGTGTTGTGGAAACCTTGGTTTCCAGATCTTTGAAGCTACTAGGAATGCATCATGTTCATATGATTATACAATCAAAGCGGAATTAGAACACGACACATTAACAAGGTGCTTAGGGCACAAGAACATAAATTAAAACAAATGGATTGTTCATCATATTAATAACAAACAATCACTAGGTGTGTGTACATTGAATCCCACACCTAGTCGACACACACTTTAGGTTTACATTGTGAATGAATTGTTATGAATAAACCTAATACCCTTGGTTCCTTTTATAGTGTATGGATTAGGGTTTACAAGAGATAAAATCAAATAAACAAGTAAATCTTCTATTTAAATAAACTTATGCAGAATATATCTTGCATGTTTATCTAAATAGAAGCTTCCATAAGCCTCTTGTCTACGTTTCAATCAACTCTTGAATTGCATGTGACAATGCTTAGATTACACACGACAGCTCTTGAGCCAACAACGCTTAGTTTGCTCTTGTCAACGCTTGGATTGCTCTTGACAACGCTTAGACAATATCTTCATGTTTTCTTCGTTTTTGAATTCCTGCCATATCAACTTTTTGACCCAACAATCTTCCCCTAGTTGATGTCGGCAAAACTCTATGTGTATCTCTTGTAAGTTGTACATGATCTTCAAATTGCTTTCCCTCAAGTGTAGCATGTATTTCTTCCCCTTTTTGTCACATCAACAAGGAAGTAAACAATGTATGCAATCTTTGAAGATTCTCCAAATGTAGCTCTATGTAATGATCTTGAAGAAAAATAACTATAATATTCTTGATGTAGAAGTAGAATAACCCAAACCTATGTTCCATATCTTGTACGATGTGATGAAGTATGTGGCTGATACAAAAATCCTCATTCTTTGTGAGACACTGAGCACGATAATGTAACTCCTTCAAGTGATAGAAAATATGTGCATAGAGAACCATAAGAAAAATCACATATTCCTAGATCTTGTATCACTCCATCAGTAACCATGTAAGCACAAACAAGTTACCTTAAAAGTCAGTGGCTGGAAGTGCATGACTTTAAGATATGATAGAACACAAACTCGCAAAAATCTTCTTCAATCATCAAACTTACCATAAGAATTCTTCCCGTTAAGACAAAACTTCTTCATGACGAATCTTTATGAAATAATATATCATATGTAAAAGTTACATACGGATAACTCTTTTACAAGGCTATCCCGATTACATAGGTTAAATATCCATCAAATTCCCACGAATAGTTGCTAACTCTCTTTAAGATCATTAATTCCTTTTAAAAATATCCGAGCCATAAATATCACCATGATATTTTGAATAAAAAACGGAGATTCCATGTACCTTCGTGTGTAATTTCCTCCTTTTTGTGTGCTAAAAACGTACCAATTTTCTCAAACAGCAGCAATCATTGTGTTGTCCAACATCCTCTCTTATCCAAGATCTTCATCAGATGTATTGTCTGATATCGGACAATACTTATCAGCGTTTGAATGATCATATATTGGACAACACTGTCAAAGCTGTCAGCGTTGACTTATTCTGTCAGCGTCAAATTCCAACATGTCAGCGTCTAAGCAAAACTTGTCAGCGCCTATATCACCTGCTGACGTCATATGTCTATCCCTTTGATTTTTACTTGTATCCACAGGATAATAAAAGATAATACTTCCTTTCCCTGGAATATAGCAGCTAAAAAGATTAACCATTCCTGAAAAGTAGCACTTAATCCATGTATATCTGCTTCTCACTGTATACAAATGAACTGCTTTATATATCCCAAACGTATAAGTTTACACTTATATGTCTGTTGTAATTCCTACAATGTAGGATCACAATCATTCTCTCAAAAGTAAAATAAGAAACAGAATATACTCCCTTACGTATTATATCTGTATCAGACCTTTATCGCAATAAAACCCTAGGATAAACATCATTCCTCTTACGATCTGTTTGTCTTCACACAATGAATCAACCAGTACTTATCCATCTCCTTGAACTTAGCATACCAAAATTTTCGGATCATATACTCATTCCCTGTATGCTTCGTATATAAAATAAACAGTACCTCGATTTATGTGATGAATACGTAACATTGCTGTCACAATCAGACAAACATTTTCTCACGTCTGACATATCCAAACTTGTTTCCTCGTCAAGAATCGAACACAGCAATCATAACATGGAATTGCAACACCATGAATAGGTCTAGAGTTTTTGAAACCCTAAACATAATTTTAGGCATTGAAACCCTAACTTTAGGGTTTGAAAATCGATTTAGGGTTTTGTAAAACCCTTTTCTTGCTGCTAAACATTACTCATCTCTGCTGCAAATCATCTCTTTCTGTTTTGAATTGATCTAGGGTTTGTAGAAAAACCCTAAAACATGATTTTATGTAAACAAGAAATCTGAAAATCATGTCTGCAGCCCACTTCGACGCCTAATAACTTTTGAATAAGGACTAATCAGAACAATCCCTCCGGTGGATATTTAGATATATGTATTTAGAACACACATATAAAATTTCGTGACGATCCAAAGGTTCAATCAAAAGTTATGACCTTCTGAATACTGCTGCGCACACAAAAACGTCCAGAAAAACCCTAGACGGATTTTTCTTCTTTTCACCATACACGAACACCTTGTTGGTCCTAGCATCACGGGCCACGAGGCTCTGATACCAATTGTGGAAATCTTGGTTTCCAGATCTTTGAAGCTACTAGGAATGCATCATGTTCATATGATTATACAATCAAAGCGGAATTAGAACACGACACATTAACAAGGTGTTTAAGGCACAAGAACATAAATTAAAACAAATGGATTGTTCATTATATTAATAACAAACAATCACTAGGTGTGTGTACATTGAATCCCACACCTAGTCGACACACACTTTAGGTTTACATTGTGAATGAATTGTTATGAATAAACCTAATACCCTTGGTTCCTTTTATAATGTAAGGATTAGGGTTTATAAGAGATAAAATCAAATAAACAAGTAAATCTTCTATTTAAATAAACTTATGCAGAATATATCTTGCATGTTTATCTAAATAGAAGCTTCCATAAGCTTCTTGTCTACGTTTCTATCAACTCTTGAATTGCATGTGACAATGCTTAGATTGCACACGACAACTCTTGAGCCAACAACGCTTAGTTTGCTCTTGTCAATGCTTGGATTTCTCTTGACAACGCTTAGACAATATCTTCATGTTTTCTTCGTTTTTGAGTTTCTACCATATCAACTTTTTGACCCAACATTAATTACGCACCTTCTCTACATTGGTTTATTGTAAAATTTATTAGGCTTGCCTTTTTCTAGATAAGTATCTAGATTACGTTTAGCCTTGCACATTAATCTCTATGGTTATGCTTACATGCTTAGGCTTACATGCTTATGCTTACATGCTTATGCTTACATGCTTATTCTTACATGCTTATGCTTACATGCTTATATTTGCATGCTTATGCTTACATATGTATGGTTACATGCTTAAATCTATATGCTTAAACCTATTTGAGTTTAGGTCTAGGAATGGTGGAGCATTTTCCTTGATTTTGCATGCTTAGTTGAGTTAGGGTTTACTTTGTTGAATATTAAGTAAACCGCCACTACTAAAAAAAGCCCTTAGAGACCCCCCTAAAGAGACTGGTTACGTGAAAAAAAGTGTCAATGACCTAAAAATGGTGGAAAGGGAATAATAGAAACTTGTTTTCTTAAAAAAACCAGTCTCTATAAGGTGAATTCTAAAGAGACTAGTTTTGTATGCTACAACCACTCCTTTTATACACTTAAAGACACTGATTTTTACGTAACAACATGTCTTTATGTGTTAATGTTAAGGACACTGTTTTATATAAAAAAACTAGTGTTTTTAAACATTTAAAAACACTGTTTTTTTAACAACCAGTCTTTTTTATGTAAATAAATTTTGTGCTTAATTTTTTTAACTTACAATCATAAGGACTTAACGGTATCTACTTGTTTTTATAACATATTACGCTTTTACTCTTTATAAACTTTATATGTGATTAAATTATAAGGACCATTAAATAAATAAAAAATTAAGAATCATAACTTGTGTAAAACTTATTTATAGGCACTTCCTGTTAATACATCCTCTTTTTTCTTTTTAATCTGATAAAAAAAGCAACAGAGGTTCTTGAACCCTTGACCTCTCAACTTTTATCAGACGCAACATCTTGATAGGTGTGTAAACACCCATCTTTTCTACCACTTAAGTACAATAATAACCGGACCAAAACGTGTATTTTATGTCTTTATGTCGGAATTATGCGTGGTTTGTGTTTTTGTTGTGATTTAGGATGAAAAGGTGAAAAATGGATAAAACACGGACATTCACGGGCATTTATGGACTTTTATTGAAGAAAAGGATAAAAGACGAAGTCAAGAAGTCAAGAGTGCAAAAAGAACGGAAGTCCACGACCAATTCTGAAGATTTATCGAAGAAAAAGTCAAAAGATGGAAGTTTATCAAAAGCCGAAGAATTCAAGTCTATTTTATTGAAGAATTTAAAGACAAGTTCAAAAGAAATCCCGAAGTCAAAAGTCCCTTAAGTCCAAGTTTAAAGAAGATTAGAAGAAAAGGACTAATGACGCAATTAATGAAGATTAATAAAAGGAGGGACTTAAACTTGTAATTAAGAAGAAAGGAAAGAGGGGAGGAAGCTTCCTTAATCCTCCCCTATATATAGATTAGGATAGTTATCATTTCACTGTTGTTGGCTAAGTGTGACAATTAGCTCTTCCACCATTTAAATACTTGTCATTTACATTAATTGTCAATTTAATTACCTTGTCTTGCACCTTAAATTCATTTAATTTCAAGTAAGTTTCCTTTTAATTATTGTTAATCTTTACTTTATCTTGTCAATCTCTTATCTACCTTTCTTATTCTTTGATTTGTGGTGTTTATGTTCATGTTCATGCTTTTATTTTGATCCAAAGTGTTTTTGATTATTATGGTTAAAGTTGTTTAATTTCATGTTTTTGATTGTTTGTTTATGCTTATTTGTTTGATCGTTACTGTTTTTATTGATCCGTGTGTTTGATTTAGCTTACTTTTTGTTTATATCTGCTGGTACTCATCTTCCTTGTTCTTCGGAAGAGTTTTGCTTGTTTCTGATCTTCCCAGATTTAGTTCCGGACCAAGGAAAGGATTGAGGCTTCATTCGGAAGTCAAAACTTCCGAACCAAGGTTTCATTCGGAAGTCTGAAACTTCCGAACCAAGGTTACTCATTCGGAACTTCAAAAGTTCCGAACCAAACTTGTTCATTCGGAAGTCAAAACTTCCGAACCAGGATTCCTCATTCGGAACCTTCCGAGTCAGTAACTTCCGAACCAATTCCAACAGTTCCGAACCAAGAGCCTTCATTCGGAACTTCAAAAGTTCCGAATAAGGGAGCTTCATCCGGAAAGTTCCGAATCAAGGGGTGACCAAAACTTCCGAATCAAGGCAAGATTTACAAGATTCCGAATCAGCAAGTTCCGAATGAAAGATTGTTTTGGATAAGTGACATATTCAGACAAGTTTGTTCCGGATCAAGGATTTTGGTAATATTCCAAGTGAAGAAGAATCATTTCAACCAAAGGTGACATTTAGGATGAGTGATTGTTCCAAACTAAGGTTTATTCCAAATGAGCTGTATTCAGGTTCTTATTAGCTTTTATCTTTAATTTTTATCTTCAAGCTTTATTTTACTTGCCTTTTATTTAATTGCACTTTTAGATTATTTGCCTTAGTTTTAGTTGCACTTTAAGTTTGCCTTAGATAGATTTAAGTTTACGTCATTTTACTCTAGTGCCCTTTAATTTTAGTTCCGTTTTAAAATACTCACACTTTATTTTAATTAGACTTAGATTTACTTTAAGAGCACTTTTACTTTTAAGTCTTTGCATTTAAATTTAAAATCACCCAAAAAAATATTCTTTTTCACTAAAGATCAACTAAGTCACACATAGAGAGCTAAGATCAATTCGTTAAGATACCGAGAACACGAACTTAATCTTTAATTTTTAATTAGGTAAAACCTAGTTATCAAATGGCGCCGCTGCCGGCTCTTTTCGTTAAGATCAACACTTTTCTGTGCTAGATACGTTGCTTTTTGGGATCCGTTCACTTGTGAACGTTCTTTTTCTTGCATAAAAATTTCAAAAAAATCATAAAAAAGTAAAAAATTCATAAAAACCAAAAAAATTAAAAATTTCAAAAATCCAAAAAGATTTTATCTTTATTGTGTATATATATTGCCTTTGCGTTTGGTTTCTTTTTCTTTTACATTTTCAGGTGTATGCGTACTAGATCTTCTAATTATCAAGAGCCCGAGCCTCAAGAAGATTTAGTTATGTCAGGTGTTAACAACAATAATCAACTACCGCACCTCAACAATAATAACAATAACAACAATGCTCTTCCACAGCCCGATCTTCGGACCATGGAGGAACTTTGTCAACCAACAATGTTTGGACGAGGAGGACCGATTGCGCCGATGCAAATCAACGCTCCTGAGTTTTCGTTGAAGCACCACATGATTCAGCAAGTACAAACAAACCCATTTAGAGGATTGCCTGATGATGATGCCAACAAACATCTCGACAAGTTCATTACAATCACCCAAAGCATGAAGTTGCCTGGGGCCACAATGGATGTACTCCGCCTACAACTCTTCCCACATACTTTATCGCATCATGCCGAGAAATGGTTTGATCGTCTCCCGAAGAATTCTATTCACACTTGGGATGACATGACTCAACGCTTTCTTTCGCGCTACTTTCCACCATCCATGGTCACAAGCCTTCGCAATCAGATCAGCGGTTTCATGCAAGATCCCGATGAATCTCTTTTCGACGCTTGGGAGAGATATAATGTCTTGATCGACCGTTGTCCAAACCACAACATGCTTCCGGTCACCTTGATCGATACTTTCTACAACGGATTGACTTTTCGAGATCGTGATACGATCAATGCAGCCGCCGGTGGCACATTCATGAAAAGGAGACCCGAGGAGTGTAGAGAGTTAATAGAGAACATGACTACTCATCATAAGAACTGGGATTCTTCTGCTTCTTCTAGAAACAACACGAGAGTCAATGTTTCCTCTACCTCAGCAAACCCTGAGATGACCGAACTCACCCGCATGATGGCTGAAATGAGCAAAAGTATTACGCTTCTCGCTTCAAACCAACAACAACAACAAGTTAAAGCGGTTGCTAATCCTTGTGAAACATGTGGCGGTCCTCACTCATACACCGATTGTCCTTCGACACAAGGAAATCCGGAAAATATGTATGCAGCTTACGGTAATTATTCACCGGAAAATTACCAAGCTAGACAACAAGGGGATAGAAATCTGCTGAGCTACCGTTCCAACAATTACCTTTCACCCGGTTTTTCTCCTCAAAACCAAAACCCCGCCAACAACTACAATAGAAGCAACCAAATCCCACCTCGTGCTTCTAACCCTTATCAACCACCCACCCAACAACACCCACCCATTAAACCCGATGTTGACACAATCATGAGAACTCAAGGTGAGCAAATCAAGAATCTACAGAGCCAAATTATCAATCTGAAAGGAGATATCTTAAAGCAAGGTAATGACATCAGAAATGAGGTTCGTGAAAACCTTCAATCTTCTTTCATCACTCAAACAACTGAATTGAAGAATCTGTTGGCTAGTTTCTTGCCCGAAGCTCAACCTTCTTCTTCTTCGGGTTCTCTACCTTCAAATACCGTCACCAATCCGCGAGCTAATGTAAGTGCTATAACTACGCGTAGTGGAATCACCATTGTCAATCCACCTGATTCACCACCATTATCTACACCTCCTCCACCACCATGTATCCCTACCCCTCTTACACTTAGTGATAGCACACCATTACCGTCTCCGCCTCGTCATGACGATGTATCTCGGAAGGACCCTTCAACATCACAACCGTCACCAACTACACCTCCACCCAATCCTTATCAGCCCAGAATCCCATACCCTTCTCGCATAGGCAAGACCAACGAGCTAACCAAGAATGACTGTAATGTAATGAAATATGTGGATATGCTATCTAAAATGACCATCAACATTAGCCTTGTTGAAGCACTTTGCCACATGCCGAAATTCGTCAAAGCATTCAAGGACTTGCTTAGCAAGAAGGAGAAGTTGCTTGAACTCGCTAACACACGCTTAAATGAAAACTGCTCTGCAGTCCTTCTTAAAGAACTTCCGGAAAAGCTTGGAGATCCCGGTCGTTTTGTGTTGTCTTGCTTATTCAACAAAACTGAAGAATTTACTGCCCTTGCTGATCTCGGGGCTAGTATTAATCTTATGCCACTCAGTGTTTGGAAAACACTATCATTGCCCGATCTCATTCCTACAAAGATGACTCTCGAACTTGCGAACCGCACTCTCGCTTACCCCGTTGGTATAGCCGAAGACGTGTTTATCAAAGTTGGCACATTTACCTTCCCGGTCGATTTTGTCGTAGTTGATTATGAAATGGACCCTCGTATTCCTCTAATACTTGGTCGGCCATTCTTGAGAACCGGACGTGCTTTAATAGATGTGGCCGAAGGCGAGTTAATCTTACGAGTCGGGGATGATTCTAAAATTTTTAAAATGGGGAAGCTTACAGGTAGATCCTTTGGAGGCCGAGAATCAGTAAATATGATAAATGTGCTCGATGACTTTATCGTCTATGACAATCCTCTATTCGAGTCTTCCACTGCTAATCCACTCTTTGAAGATAATGTGGATGATTCTCTCCCTACTTTGGACGCTTCCCCCATTTTTGATTCTCCACCGGTCTTCGATGCTTATGATGATAATAATTCTAGCTCAGATTCGGATGATTTTGATTGTACTTCTGAGTATCCTGAGCTGCCCACTTTCGATGATTTCGATGAGGCTGATACTCTCTCGAGCGATTCTTCACATGATGAAGATCCTCCATCATCACTCGATCCTACTTTGGACGACTATTCATTTGAGGACGATTTCTCTGAATTTCTCAACACATACTTCCCTCATGAGAGTGATGCTCCTCCTTTTGACTTTGAAGACTATCGTCTTGATCCTACTTTGGATTTGAAGAGCATTTTGTCAAAGGAGAAGAAACCGGTCGACACTGAAATTCGTTGCACGTATGATTTGACACCTCTTTGTCCCACTTCTGAGGACGAGGTTGTGCTTCTTTGCGGATCTTCTTCACACTCGGCCGAGCCTGAGTGCTATTTTCCCCTGAAGGAAAAGGTGTTCGACCCCGGTATTGAAGTCTTTAAGCCATCTCAGTATCCACCTGATGAAATAAAAGGAAATATCTTTGGACCCATTGAAGACATGCTTGCACCGCACTATCCTTGCCTCTACTGTGCTCCATCACTGCTTAAGGGAACCTTGCCACTTCTCTTTTGGCTTGCCTTGTTCGCCTTAAGCTCTTGCTTATTGATGGATGAAAACTATGTCTTTGATCCTGGTGGATTTGTTTCATGCTACTTCCGTTGATGATCAAGGTCGAGTCAGGCTCACGACTCGGTTAACAAAAATCAAGCGCTTCTTGGGAGGCAACCCATGCACCTATCTTTTCGCTTTCTTTACCATAAGTGTAGGGGGGACCCTTTGGATTGCTATTTCCTCTCCTCACTTCTTAATCAAGGATTCGAGCTTCAATGATCCACTCTTGATGATTCTTGACGACCCGTGATTCCGTGTTCTACTTCTTCCCGGTTCTATCCTAAACTCTTTTAGATTCACTATTTTATATTTTCTCAATATTAAAATAGGAATCTCTTTAGTTGTCTTTTCCTTAGCGAGATTTAAACAACGTGCACAATGTTCTAAGTGTAGGGGAGCTTACTCCCACATGCTTAAACATTGAGGACAATGTTTATCTTAAGAGTAGGGGGGACTTCTATCGAAGTTAAGTGGTCTTTTCCTTGTATTTGTCCTCATTTTAACCGGAAAATCAATTTTTCGACACTTTTTAAAATTTTTGATCTATTTTGGCCTATTAGTTTTTCCCTTTTGTATAGTTATTTTCTTTCTTTGCTAGAATAAATGTTTAATAAGTGGTTTTAATTTTCAAACGTTGTGAATCTTTTGACTCAATCCGAGTTTACTCTAGCTAGTATCCTTAACATGTTTAAGTCAAGTTTTGCTAGGCTTTTATATAGGGAGCTATAAAACGCGAAAGTCTTAACTTTCACGAGTTAAGAACAAGAACTTTTCGCAAGTTCCTATAATTGATCCTAGAGAGTCGTTTATCAAGGGAACTTTAAAATGCGATTTCTAAACTTGAAAGAGTCTAAGAATTTGCAAGATCCTATAGGCGACTCGAAAACCCAAAACTTTGATTTAATAGGCTAAGTATCCACGAGTCTCATTACTTGAGATTTTAAACTGTGGAGAACGAGAGATGATAGAGCCAATTATAAGTCGGTATTCTTTCATGAATTTATGTGAGTTAATTATGAGCCTATTCTCCCATCGCTTGCTAATAATTTATTTGCCAATAAATAAGGTTGTACGATTTAAAAAGTTACTTAGCTTCTAGCCCCAGATCGTTTAAAAGTTGCTCGGTAATGACGAGAGTTCATAGCCAAGGCATAACTTATGAAGCGGGGCGCGAAGATTGGCGAGTCCGAAAAGGCCCTAACAAGGCATGAGGGCTATGTTTTGTTGCTAAAGATCCAAAGTGATGTGAAGAATCATTTATCGAAAATCAATATGAAGGATCGAGACACACGACGTAAAGCAAAACTCCCCAAAAGTCATGGAGAAGTGTATCCGAAAAGACCCTAACAAGGTATGAGGATAAATAGATCCAAGTCATAAAAGGAGGCGGATCGTTGTATATCAAAGTCCAAAATAAAGATTGGAGAAAAATGAAGAAGTCGTGGTCCAAGTATGAATCTCTCAAAACTTCAAGTGAAGAAATTCCAATTATGAAGAGAAGACCATTATTTCATGAACGTCTCTCAAGATTTGAAGTATGAAGTCGCTGCCAAATATCGGCCCGAGAAAGGTCTCAAATCGCGAACCAAGTTATGCCAAGATATGAACTTTCTGATATCCCGAGAAGCAGTTTTAAAAGATTTGGTCCTTTAGCTAACTATTGATTAAATCGTGCACTTTATTTTCAGACTAAATAACTATCGAAATAAGTCAAACAATGCATCTTCATGATCATTCAAGACAAATAATAAAATATAAGAGATACACCTAGGAATAAGGGAGTCTAAGTGAGTAATTGGCCCACATGAGTTCGTGTTAGTTTACTAACTTATAATAACAATGATCTTGTTTTTAAGCTTGGTTTGGAGAAAGTGAAAACTTGAGGATGATGATTATTCATAACATTTTCAAAACCCAAGGTATGCTTTTGATTTCTTTATTTTGTATGTTTTTAATTTCCTATCTCTTTAATAAAGGCCAACGTGGATTGATTACGATGAAAAGTGTAATCTTGCTTTGTAACTAATGCATTGCATGAGGACATTGCAATGGTCAAGTGTAGGGGATTTGATAGGTGTGTAAACACCCATCTTTTCTACCACTTAAGTACAATAATAACCGGACCAAAACGTGTATTTTATGTCTTTATGTCGGAATTATGCGTGGTTTGTGTTTTTGTTGTGATTTAGGATGAAAAGGTGAAAAATGGATAAAACACGGACATTCACGGGCATTTATGGACTTTTATTGAAGAAAAGGATAAAAGACGAAGTCAAGAAGTCAAGAGTGCAAAAAGAACGGAAGTCCACGACCAATTCTGAAGATTTATCGAAGAAAAAGTCAAAAGATGGAAGTTTATCAAAAGCCGAAGAATTCAAGTCTATTTTATTGAAGAATTTAAAGACGAGTTCAAAAGAAATCCCGAAGTCAAAAGTCCCTTAAAGTCCAAGATTAAAGAAGATTAGAAGAAAAGGACTAAGTACGCAATTAATGAAGATTAATAAAAGGAGGGACTTAAACTTGTAATTAAGAAGAAAGGAAAGAGGGGAGGAAGCTTCCTTAATCCTCCCCTATAAATAGATTAGATTAGTTATCATTTCACTTTTGTTGGCTAAGTGTGACAATTAGCTCTTCCACCATTTAAATACT
Organism: Glebionis coronaria; assembly: GCA_025667525.1. Lineage (NCBI taxonomy): Eukaryota > Viridiplantae > Streptophyta > Magnoliopsida > Asterales > Asteraceae > Glebionis > Glebionis coronaria. The sequence goes on from JANFOE010002315.1 coordinate 21,537, forward strand.
TGTCATTTACATTAATTGTCAATTTAATTACCTTGTCTTGCACCTTAAATTCATTTAATTTCAAGTAAGTTTCCTTTTAATTATTGTTAATCTTTACTTTATCTTGTCAATCTCTTATCTACCTTTCTTATTGTTTGATTTGTGGTGTTTATGTTCATGTTCATGCTTTTATTTTGATCCAAAGTGTTTTTGATTATTATGGTTAAAGTTGTTTAATTTCATGTTTTTGATTGTTTGTTTATGCTTATTTGTTTGATCGTTACTGTTTTTATTGATCCGTGTGTTTGATTTAGCTTACTTTTTGTTTATATCTGCTGGTACTCATCTTCCTTGTTCTTCGGAAGAGTTTTGCTTGTTTCTGATCTTCCCAGATTTAGTTCCGGACCAAGGAAAGGATTGAGGCTTCATTCGGAAGTCAAAACTTCCGAACCAAGGTTTCATTCGGAAGTCTGAAACTTCCGAACCAAGGTTACTCATTCGGAACTTCAAAAGTTCCGAACCAAACTTGTTCATTCGGAAGTCAAAACTTCCGAACCAGGATTCCTCATTCGGAACCTTCCGAGTCAGTAACTTCCGAACCAATTCCAACAGTTCCGAACCAAGAGCCTTCATTCGGAACTTCAAAAGTTCCGAATAAGGGAGCTTCATCCGGAAAGTTCCGAATCAAGGGGTGACCAAAACTTCCGAATCAAGGCAAGATTTACAAGATTCCGAATCAGCAAGTTCCGAATGAAAGATTGTTTTGGATAAGTGACATATTCAGACAAGTTTGTTCCGGATCAAGGATTTTGGTAATATTCCAAGTGAAGAAGAATCATTTCAACCAAAGGTGACATTTAGGATGAGTGATTGTTCCAAACTAAGGTTTATTCCAAATGAGCTGTATTCAGGTTCTTATTAGCTTTTATCTTTAATTTTTATCTTCAAGCTTTATTTTACTTGCCTTTTATTTAATTGCACTTTTAGATTATTTGCCTTAGTTTTAGTTGCACTTTAAGTTTGCCTTAGATAGATTTAAGTTTACGTCATTTTACTCTAGTGCCCTTTAATTTTAGTTCCGTTTTAAAATACTCACACTTTATTTTAATTAGACTTAGATTTACTTTAAGAGCACTTTTACTTTTAAGTCTTTGCATTTAAATTTAAAATCACCCAAAAAAATATTCTTTTTCACTAAAGATCAACTAAGTCACACATAGAGAGCTAAGATCAATTCGTTAAGATACCGAGAACACGAACTTAATCTTTAATTAGGTAAAACCTAGTTATCACATCTCTCAGGTCTAGAACCCCAGACCTACACACAAACATCAAACTCAACATCCACGAATTAACCAACTGGTCCGTGGACTCTTTTTGTTTACATCTCATTATATTTTATTTTTGTATGATTTGTGTTTTTTACAAGCTGTTAATAGAAAAAACAGAGTTCAAAAAGAGACCACTGTTGGTCTCGAACCCTTGACCCTGCACAACAGAAAGACGCAGCAAGAACCACATTTCACCATCTGTGCTCTCTTTACATTTTGTTTATATTTTCTTTCATACTCTCTTTTATTTTTATTTTTATTTTTTTAGCTGACAATAAAAAGTAACAAAAGCGCAAGTAGTGGGACTTGAACCCGTGACCTGCTGCTCAACAGCCCAACACCCCCACCATCTGCTCTGTGGTCACTTTTGGTTACTTGTTCCTTTTATGTTTTCTTTATACCTTTTTTATTTCAATTTATTTTTATATTTCAGCTTTTATAGCTTATTTCGTACTTTATTCTTAGCTTATTTCGTAATATGAGTCGATAGGGTATCGTTGTACACAATATGAGTCGATAGGGTATCGTTTCACATGATATGAGTCGATAGGGTATCCTTGTACACTATATGAGTCGATAGGGTACCGTTGTACACGATATGAGTCGATAGGGTATCGTTGTACACGATATGAGTCGATAGGGTATCGTTGTACACGATATGAGTCGATAGGGTATTGTTTCACATGATATGAGTCGATAGGGTATCGTTTCACATGATATGGGTCGACCGGGTATCGTTTTACATGATATGAATCTATACGGTATCGTTTCACATGATATGAGTCGATCAGGTATCGTTTCACATGATATGTGTCGATCGGGTATCGTTGTATACCATATAAATCGACCGGGTATCGTTTCACACGATATGAGTCGATAGGGTATCGTTTCAGACGATATGAGTCGATCAGGTATCGTTGCATACCATATAAATCGATCGGTATCGTTGTACACGATATGAGTCAATATGGTACCGTTGTACACGGTATGAGTCGATAGGGTATCATTTCACATGATATGAGTCGATTGGGTATCGTTGTACATTATATGAGTTGATAGGGTATTGTTTCACATGATATGAGTCGATAGGGTATAGTTTCACACGATATGTGTCGATCGGGTATCGTTGTATACCATATATATCGATCGGGTATCGTTTCACACGATATGAGTCGATAGGGTATCGATGTACACGATATGAGTCGATAGGGTATCGTTGTACATAATAAGAGCTGATACGGTATCCTTGCACACGATATGAGTCGATTGGACATTGTTGTACATGATAAGAGTCGATACGGTATCCTTGCACACGATATGAGTCGATTGGGCATCGTTGTACACTATACGAGTCGATAGGGTATCGTTGTACACGATTTGAGTCCATATGGTATAGTTATACACGATATGAGTCGATAAGGTATCGTTTGTACACGATATGAGTCCATAGGTTATCATTGCACACGATAAGAGTCGATAGGGTTTCGTTGTAAACGAGATGAGTCGCTAGGGTATCGTTGTACACGATATTAGTTCATAGGGTATCGTTGTACACTAAGAGACCATCAGGTCAACTCGATAGGGTATCTTTGAATATCAATGTTTTAAAACCCGGGTTGACTCGTAGACCGACATGATAACTGGACCGAATGTGATCGTTTTTTGCTTATTTGAAAACCAAATTGAGCCGCCGGTTTTCTCGTTAACTCAAATTAACCCGATTTGGTAACACCGGGCGGGTCATGTTCTTATCAAACCGGGTTGACCAAGTTTGGTAACACCGGGCGGATCACGTTCTCTTATCAAACCAGGTTGACCCGGTTTTTTCATTGACCTAGATTGACTAAATATTTTATCGGTTTAATTGAACGTAATACGTTATAAAAAAAATTATACATGTGTCCGGTTTAATCCGGTGGTTTAACCAATTAACCCGTAAACCAATCATTTAAAATCGTCATCTGAAATCCCAAAAATTTAAACATTGTATTTAGTTAGTTTGAAAAAATTTTAACCAAAATTTATTCTTCCTCTAAAATATTTCCAGTATCCCGCTTAATTTTTCCCCAAAATCAAATTCACTTTTAGATCTCTTATCTTTTTATTTTTGACCAATTCAGATCTCTCCTATCTCTTTTTCTCCTTCCAGTTCATCCATTCATTCACCATGGAATCCCTTAAGATAAACAACCAAACCGTAAATCATCACCACTGTTGAATCTATGGTTCATCCATTCATTCACCAAAATCACCAAATCATTAACAATCTGATCGTTTTGTATTCAGTTTTAACAATTTCCCCTTGTATGATATTGATTTAGTAATGAAACTAAGGTTTATATTCTTCCTAGGATTTAGTAATGGATGACGGTGAAAACCCAACAAAAGAAAGGGAGTTTTAAGTTTAGATGATGATCATCTGTTGAAGATGCGCATCTTGACACACTCATTAACGCCAACTGCTACACTTTCTTTTGCATCTGTGGGTGAAGTGATGACAGATTCTGATGCGTGGGCGGTTCCTCATAAAATTATTGCATGTCCTATTAACTTGGTTAGACGATCTTTTCAAAAGAAGAGTACCACTCTTCCTGTATAGGGTGTTGATGCTCTTTGTCAGCTTGTCAATCGTGTCATTCGTGATCACCAGGAAGTTGCTTTGCAGGTATATTTTACATTATAAGCATTGAAAGAAAGAGTTTAGAGTTTGCAGCTGAATAAAATTGTGAGGTTAGAGTTTGCAGCTGAATAGATTTGCAACTTTAGATTCGTTTATATTGCAATATGTGTTTGATGAAATGCTTCATTCAAATAATTTTTAACACCCCCAAATTTACACGCAGCGGAATACATCTTTGGGTGCTAAACAATGATACAACAACACATAATTTATAAAGAACGACTCGAAAAGAGACGTTTTAGATTTATCGTTCCCAAAACATTCATCAGAGTAGCGTAGTCCCAAGTAATCGTTACCAAAAGATAAGTTAAAACAACATATTGGTTTGTTTTAAAAATGGAACGATAAATAAATCAAAGAGTTTGAACAACAAAAGCAGTGCACAACTTCATTCCCCGTGACCTCCAAGCTTCCACTTCTTGATTACCTGAAATACATGTGTGTAAAACAATCAGCAAAAATGCCGAGTGAATCTATAGGTTTATGTAATCAATTTGAACACAAACAAAGATTATAAGTTTGTGGCATGCTTATAAGCATCAAATAATAATTTGCATCAACAATGATAATTGTATATAGCATAAATTGCAATAAGCTCATGGAACCGAGCCCTTAGACACTCCCTTTAGAGGTCTGATAAGACAGGAGATTTATTAATTGTCGGTTACCTCCAGATTATTGGTACATTGCCGTATACCTGACTTCTCAATACAATATGCTCAAACAGTGTAGAGGTCGGGCCTAAGCTTCTATGACAAGTCCACAAAAACTGAACCGGGGCGGCTTCCCCAAAGATCTATTAATTGTACTAGCGGTTAACCCATCATAGGTTAATTAACGGTCCATAATTGAGGTTTTAACAAAGGCAATCACTTAATGCAATTTAAAGGCAACCACGGGTCCATTCATAGAGAGACAAAGCATACCATAAAAATATTGTGTTCTAAGTTTATAAAACATGTATTCCCCCTCGCGGGTTTAATATCATTTAATAACTAGTATAAAGCGAGGCTATAGACTCACCTTAGCCGATAGTGGTAATGAGACGATTGCCGACGATAGATGATGCCTTTCAAACACGAGAACCGCAACCTATCAAATGAGGTGCGTTCATTAATAATAGAATCGAGAAATAAACCATACATAAGAATATAAAACTCGACTCATATAATCATGACAAACTCGAGAGAAAACGATAGAAGTGATACTATTACACTCTCCCATATATTCATTTTATTATTCTATGTCTTTAATAAAAATCTGCCGGAACATACCGAATGTCCAAGCCGTTTTCCCATACTTAAACATATCAACTTCTTATGATACTACTCAGAGAACTCACTTACTATATGTAGAAAGTCCTCCCAAGAGCCCATCAAAAGATTTTACTTCTAAAGTTCCCTGCCCGACTCATCTTTGAATCACAAAATCCGGACAGTTTAGCGACCTTGACTTACGAAACCATTTTGACCATTCTAAACAACTCCATTTGTAAAACCGCCACTTGATTCTAAAAATAGACTCAAAATACTAAACTTGGAGCCTGATAACAGCCCTTGAATCATTTTGAAACTCATTTTATAGTCCCCGAGATTCGATCCAAATATCGACAACAATTTTCGGATTGTGTCAACACTCGTCTCCCGGTACACGAAAATCGAACTAGTGTAACTTCCACCTCGTTTGGAGTTGGAAGCCCTACTTTATATCAAATCGAAGCTAACGAAATTCTCTACGATATAATCCCATCATATCATCCTATATTCAGACTTAAGACCCTCGAAAATGGCCTCAAACCTACTGCCTAAAATTGGCTATAAAAATCTCTTACAAAATCAAATTTTTGATCAAAACCAACAACTTTTATCATCATTCTAACATCCTAATATCACCATAAACCAATCCTAACACTTGTATCATCATCAAAATCAAAAACCCAAAAATTAAAATTCAACTTTTTAACAAAAACATTACATAAACATCATTTGATCATCATCTCTAACACATGCATGATCAAAATCACCACCTAACAAGCCTAGTTTTTTTATCAAAATTCAAAACTCAATGCATGTAAGTAAAAATGGTATCATTAGAATCACCTTTCAAAAATAGGAATGGGACTTGTTTTGTTTTTGGATGGATCAAAGTTGATCATCAAAATTTTTGATGATTGGTGTTGATGGGGTGTATGGCCAAAACAAAAAGAGGAGGAAGAAATGGTGGTTTTTATTTTAATGAACTTTTTAAATGAATTGTGTTAGTGGAAAACATATATATAGTGTAAGGTTAGGGTAGTTTTTGCCAATTTGTGATAGTTTTGGTCCAAAATGTAATAAAATAGTTTAAAAGGGTAAAAATGTAAATTGCAAATTTTTAAATATTTACGAGACTCGTGTTTCGTAAAAATACTTTTTAAAAGTTTAAACGCACACGAAAAATAATAATATACGACTCGATACGTAATTAAATTGATATCGTCGAAAGTATTAAATATCGAAACGATCGATAATAAAATATAAAATTTTTGGCATCTGTCGGTGTCACGATCACTATTAATCCTCGTTACTCGTCAAAATATTAAAATATAATATTTAATATCGGTTTCAACTTAAACCGTTGAGCATAATAGTATTTAACGTTATAAAATAATTGAAAATAATTAAAAATAGAATTAAATTATGACCTTATTTTTACGGGTTTTACATCCTCACCACCTTAAGGGAGCGACGTCCCGGCGCTCAACTCACCTCATACACGAGTTGATCACTACCCGGAAGGATGACGACATTCCTTATAAAGAAGTCTTCGCGTTCCCACGTGAATCTCGATCCACGATCTCCACTGGTTCTTTTACAAAACGCAACTTGTCAACAAGTTGTATCTCACCAAAAAAAAAAAGAAAAATAAATAAATAAATCCTTATTCACCAGTCACCCATCAAGCTCGACACATGAAAATTCTATGGATCACACGAAGCTCATTCGACAACAAGAATAGATGACAGGATTTTCGGGTATGTCCAGTTAAAAGGAAAGTTGCAATTTAAAGGATATCCATCGGTCGGATAGCCATGGACACACATCAAAAAGAACTAACAAGAAAAATATTTTTGTCGTCGGAGGGTGCTCATACGTGGGACCCTACTCAAAAGATACTACAAAGACACCATCTCACTTTCGCCAACGCGCGTTAAAGTCTCAATAAATATCGTCGTTGAAAGTCAAAAAGATATTACATAATATGTGCTCTACATGATCGGACGTCATCGGATGATGCCGTCTCAAGTTCTCACAACTTACGATCATTTGACTAGATCACACACCATATAAGTACATAAAAGAAAAGGTCGAACATAAACATCGACTATAGATCTCCACTGTAAATCATCGAGAAAACCTTGAACGAACCCTTGATAATAACCACTTGATCTCAAGAGTCTTTCCACTTGCGGTGTCGGCTTCAACATACTCCTCGAGGTCGTAACGAATTTATTAACTCCATTCATTAAGAAATTCGGTCCTCAATCATTCCACAAGTACACGCATAAATCCTGGTGACACTTATCGTTTCTTCTTATACACTGCTTCCCGAGATTCATTTTAAACTCAGAATAAAATAGTAATCTTCAATACGAGGAACAGAACGAGATAAAAATGACTTCAATAAACGCATAAACGAACAAGATGTGGTAAAATGATTTAAGATTAACGATCGACGAGGGATCTCGAATCACGTAACCGTAAAACATAATAATTCGCAATACTAAAAAAATGAGAGCGAAGAATGAATTAAATATTAACATTAAAATAACGTTTGTCACAATTATCCGTCCGAATTTGGTATTACCTTAAAACTCAATTGAGGTACTTTCTTGATAAGGATGATATATCAAAAATAGAAGTTAAATAGCTTCATAATTTATTTTGGTTGTCCTAAGAAACTTTGAAAGAATGACATGAATTTATTAATTTAACTCGTTTTGATGGTTACAATTAGAAAATATAATTTCCAAATTAAATCATTATTAAGAATATAAATTAAACCGATAATTTCATTACATTTATAGTAAAGTATGATATGTCAATTAGTTGAAAAAGTAGAACAAAAATTTATTTTAAACATTAGTTTTAGTTATACAAAATATGATGTATAAATTTGACCTTTTACTTGTGATGGTTATTTTGATAATTGAAAATCATTGGAAAAATGTATAAAAGTTCCATGAAAATTTTATAATACGTCGTACAAATACATAAAGGTGTTTATTATTTCAAAATAAACATGGGATATATTCGGGTTTCAAAATGTGACAAGATAACAAACAATACAAATGGAAATAACGGTCAACAATTAGTACGAAATCAATGGTACGAAAGAGAACGAAGCAAATGTCGTATGCATTCTTAAAGAGAATGATAAAATAAAGGCGTTGATGGTAAGACGATAAGAAATAATAGATTAAACAAGTTGTCAATTTTGTTAGTGCGGTCGGTGGTTCACCAAAATCAGCTCGTTAACTTAGTGGTGATCGATACATGATCGGAAATAAGTTGCATACAAAAATTTTAATAAAAGAAAATTCTTAATAATCTCTTGTAATTAAAACAAATCAAATGAACGATGTTAGTGTTTAAAGAGAGAAGTCAAAGCACGGCTCACAAGAGTGGATTTCGAGACAAACGAGAGTGACGGACGTCATCCCGGTTATACGGAAATCAATCTAGTGATATTTCATTATTCACGTGCGGAGACATTCCAAAGATCTACCCAGTCGCATAAAGAAGATTGGACAAGAAGGAAGGATAAAACAATGAGACTTTCAAGTCTTTTATCAACAGTCACTAATTAGACGAACGGTCAAAAGAAATCAATTATAAGAGAAAATGAAGTAACAAGTTGAAAAACGATTGTCAAGTAAAAACGTATTCGTAAGCGCGTAATTCGTTCAAGAAAAGGTAAGAAAACGTATGCGGATGCATAAAAATTGTGTTGCTTGCATAAAATATAAAGGTTTTCAAAACTTCTTTTCACTTTATTTCATTTTATTTATCTTTATCATAATTAGAAGTAAAAAGTTCTTTATTATCAAGATTTTTAAGGTGACTACTATTCAGCCTAGCATGGCTCCATCTAAATTAGACATAGGTGATCAGGACATGTATAATTTAGGAATAGCAATGCAGTGCTCAGTTTCGTCGAAAAGTATTACGTTTCTTATGTTTATATATAAACCATGCCATTTGTAAAATGGAATTTAAAAATAGTTTATAAATTTATAGGATACAAGTAATTTGTGAGATACTTAATAAGCAACTTTTAATCTTACGAAAAGTATTTTATAAGACCAAAGTAAAAACAATTGGTGAAAATAATCGTAAAACAATATCAGATTTATTAATAAGGTGACAGTATGACAACGTATAAAGTAGCCAAAGGTTTGCAAAAAGTGGCAAATAGTAGCTCATAAAACAACAAATGAAATGGTTACAAGTTGTTAAGGTTTCAAAAGGTTATAAGGTTTAGACGAAAACGCCATGAGACACGTGATGAGAATATCGACAAAGAATGTGAAGTCAAAACTTCAAAACTCAACCCAAATCAGTTGAAGGTTAGAAGAAAACGAAAATAAAATAACATCGAAAGACAAATGAGTCATATATATGAAAAGAATAAAACAATCCACATGTGTATTCTTTGTAAGATACTCGACACAACATGCTTTTAAGAAAGTATGTTATTCGTTTTTAAATTACACCATTAATCCGGTAATTGCTAATCCTGTAATGTTTCTATTTTTAATCATTTTCACATGCAACTAGTATTCTTTAGTTGTAAAATAATATTTGTTAAAATTTTACGATCTCAAATGAAATCAAAACAGCTTAGAAACATTTAAAACTCATGTTCTGAATTTTCTATCAGATTTAACCTTTAAATATGAGCCGATTAATTGACCCGATAAACGACAACTCCAAGACTCGGAGTCTAAAGCATTTTGATACAAAACGACGTTTCAGACAACTTTCTAATTTTTCCCGAGACCTGAAACCCAATGTAAAATGACCAAAATACCCCTGCAAGTTCTGTGCAGGTTTTACTGTTTTATTTTAAAAACACATGTTTTACTTTTAAGTTTTGACCTGTTTATACTGCCCCTACAGTTTCTGCATAAAGTGTATTTTTCGACACTTCTTAACGACTCAAAATATATACATATATACACACATGTCTTGTGGATTTTACAACAATAAAAAATAAATCTCGTAATGAGCATCAAATAATATATAGCATGATGAATGACAGAAAATGCTTCAAGGTATTCAACACGAAATTTAGGAAGCAAAACGGTGAAAGACGTTCGTAATTTAGATTTCAAAATGCAATGTAGGCAAATCTCCTTGGTGCCACGATTGTCAAAAACACAAAACATAACAGGAAAAGAATGGAACATTAACATGCTACACTCCGGGAGCGAGACGGTTAATGAAAAACAAATGATATAATTTTATATAAGTAAAATCGTATTCCAATTCTAATGCCATAATCCAGACGATGATTTATAAAATGACGATGACGTTACCGAGATATAAGCGAACAATACACTTCGGAGTCGATACATATAAATGTCAATAAGTTAAATCTTCGCATGCCGTGTAAAACGGTGATAATAATCAACAAAATATTATGAAAAACCATGATATTATTCAACACGATTATAAGAAGTGTTTCAAAATGTGTGACTCACACAATAGCGGTTAGTTTATTCCAAGGACACATTGAGCTACACAATGGTCTAAAGACTACGTTTCAAGATGTCCAAGCACAAACAGCCGGAAAGCGATTTGGATATCTATATAGATATCACAAATGGTTAAATAATGAATGTATCGCGCGCAGATGAAGGTATGTAAGGTCATAATATAAAATTTTTGCAATAAAAGCAATTTAAATACTTCAAAAATATATACAGAAAGATCTTGAAAATTCATTGTGTTTATTTAAGTTAATCATTAATAAATGATAAACTTTTATCGAAAAATTTAACGACATAAATATATATCGATAAAGGATTATAGTATTTATTTAGAAATACTTAGCAATAAGGCATACATAATAATGTATACTAAAGTTGTAATCCCAGAAGTAGCTTGAACCTGAAGTCACGCGAAATCATGTGCACCGACTCTTTGAAAAATAAAACCGACAGTTATAGTTTAGGTTTTTAGAAAAAGACCTAGTTCTCTATAACTCATGGCTCTGGTACCAATCTTTAACACCGCCAAATTTACACGCAGCGAAATACATCTTTGGGTGCTAAACAATGATACAACAACACATAATTTATAAAGAACGACTCGAAAAGAGACGTTTTAGATTTATCGTTCCCAAAACATTCATCAGAGTAGCGTAGTCCCAAGTAATCGTTACCAAAAGATAAGTTAAAATAACATATTTGTTTGTTTTAAAAATGGAACAATAAATAAATCAAAGAGTTTGCACAACAAAAGCAGTGCACAACTTCATTCCCCGTGACCTCCAAGCTTCCCCCATAGATCTACTAATTGTACTAGCGGTTAACCCATCATAGGTTAATTAACGGTCCATAATTGAGGTTTTAACAAAGGCAATCACTTAATGCAATTTAAAGGCAACCACGGGACCATTCATAGAGAGACAAAGCATACCATAAAAATCTTGTGTTCTAAGTTTATAAAACATGTATTCCCCCTCGCGGGTTTAAAATCATTTAATAACTAGTATAAAGCGAGGCTATAGACTCACCTTAGCCGATAGTGGTAATGAGACGATTGCCGACGATAGATGATGCCTTTCAAACACGAGAACCGCAACCTATCAAATGAGGTGCGTTCATTAATAATAGACTCGAGAAATAAACCATACATAAGAATATAAAACTCGACTCATATAATCACGACAAACTCGAGAGAAAACGATACAAGTGATACTATTACACTCTCCTATATATTCATTTTATTATTCTATGTCTTTAATAAAAATCTACCGGAACATACCGAATGTCCAAGCCGTTTTCCCATACTTAAACATATCAACTTTTTATGATACTACTCAGAGAACTCACTTACTATATGTAGAAAGTCCTCCCAAGAGCCCATCAAAAGATTTTACTTCTAACGTTCCCTGCCCGACTCATCTTTGAATCACAAAATCCGGACAGTTTAGCGACCTTGACTTACAAAACCATTTTGACCATTCTAAACAACTCCATTTGTAAAACCGCCACTTGATTCTAAAAATAGACTCAAAATACTAAACTTGGAGCCTGAGAACAGCCCTTGAATCATTTTGAAACTCATTTTATAGTCCCCGAGATTCGATCCAAATATCGACAACAATTTTCGGATTGTGTCAACACTCGTCTCCCGGTACACGAAAATCGAACTAGTGTAACTTCCACCTGGTTTGGAGTTGGAAGGCCTACTTTATATCAAATCGAAGCTAACGAAATTCTCTACAACATAATCCCATCATATCATCCTATATTCAGACTTAAGACCCTCGAAAATGGCCTCAAACCTACTGCCTAAAATTGGCTATAAAAATCTCTTACAAAATCAAGTTTTTGATCAAAACCAACAACTTTTATCATCATTCTAACATCCTAATATCACCATAAACCAATCCTAACATCATCAAAATCAAAAACCCAAAAATTAAAATTCAACTTTTTAACAAAAACATTACATAAACATCATTTGATCATCATCTCTAACACATGCATGATCAAAATCACCACCTAACAAGCCTAGTTTTTTTTTTATCAAAATTCAAAACTCAATGCATGTAAGTAAAAATGGTATCATTAGAATCACCTTTAAAAAATAGGAATGGGACTTGTGTTTTGTTTTTGGATGGATCAAAGTTGATCATCAAAAATTTTGATGATTGGTGTTGATGGGGTGTATGGCCAAATCAAAAAGAGGAGGAAGAAATGGTGGTTTTTATTTTAATGAACTTTTTAAATGAATTGTGTTAGTGGAAAACATATATATAGTGTAAGGTTAGGGTAGTTTTTGCTAATTTGTGATAGTTTTGGTCCAAAATGTAATTAAATAGTTTAAAAGGGTAAAAATGTAAATTGCAAATTTTTAAATATTTACGAGACTCGGGTTTCGTAAAAATACTTTTTAAAAGTTTAAACGCACACGAAAAATAATAATATACGACTCGATACGTAATTAAAACGATATCGTCGAAAGTATTAAATATCGAAACGATCGATAATAAAATATAAAATTTTTGGCATCCGTCGGTATCGCGATCACTAGTAGTCCTCGTTACTCGTCAAAATATTAAAATATAATATTTAATATCAGTTTCAACTTAAACCGTTAAGCATAATAGTATTTAACATTATAAAATACTTCAAAATAGTTAGAAATAGAATTAAATTATGACCTTATTTTTACGGGTTTTACATAATTAACTTTTGATTTTCTTGGTTTCTAAGTTCAGTTGCTAAAAGTATATTTCAGAATGCATCTTATTTGAGTATTTTTCAAGATGAACTTTATGATACACGGATCATTTTTTTGTGCAAAGGTTTTTAGTCATATTTTTTAATCCGTAATGTTGAATGATTTTAGGTTATGTTGATAGTCCTAAACCCATATGGTGACTCTCGTGTGCATGATATTAGTCAAATCTGTTTATCCTTTTTTAATTTTGGTAAAATCATATTAGTTATTGAAAGCCAATCACAAGTTCTTCTAATATTTGTAAAATCATATTCGTTTCCTAAATCCATTGTTTTGATTTTCAGCACTCAGGGGTCATCAGGAGCTTATGAGCTTATTTAGTTTCGGCTTATATGTCGGCTTATGAGCTTATTTGATTTCGGATTATATTTCAAAAGCTCTAGTTGTATGGCTTATTTTTGGGATTATAAGCTTATATAAGTGTATCATATCGTAATAAACTTATATAAGCCCACAAGTCTCGACATAAGCCGGTATATTGGGGCTTTTGAAATATAAGCAGAAATCAAATAAGCTCATAAGTCCACATATAAGCCAAAACAAACACCCCTTCAGAGGTCTCAAGGCAGGCCTTTACGTGGTTTGAGATGCTTAGTAATGTACCTGTATTTGTAATTAAAATGACGTAGAAGCTAAAACCTAAACGTTTCTTTTATCAACATTTCAAATAAGAGCGTTTGAACAAAATCCAGAAAGCGGCTTGATAAACGCAGCCTTTATAAGCTTAAGTTGTTAACATAAGAATCCTAAACACTTCTTAATCCATATTAGTATGTACAATACCAATGTAATTAGATATAATGCATAGTCGTATTAAATAAACGTTGATGTAGAACTGATCTAACTGATAAGAGTACGCGATATGTAACTTTGAAAGAAGTTCTTCAGTACTCCTTTCATTTAAAGCATGTTTTGAACGTTAGTGAAATATGGGTGGGAACCTAAAAACATACTAGTAGTACTTTTTTTGTGAAAAAAGGATCATTCCGACATTCTATTTCAAGATAAGATGTGTATACATCTGCACTAATGGAAATGTTGCTTGTATAACCTGTGAACAGATATGTTTACATCTGCGTATAATCAATGGTAGATGGCATTGTTAAGTCTTAATATGAATCTTTTCTTATCCTTTACTTATCTGTGCTAACAAGGCTATTCTTGAACTTGAATATTATTTGAACTGTTTAAGCGCAAATTCTTCGTTCATGAAAAAACACGCGTATATTTAATCGCATTCCCACACGTTGGTTCTATGAGACCAAAAGTTTCTTTCAGTTGCGTCAAGTTTAGAAACTATTTAAACTAATCTTTTAGTCAAAAGCTGGATGCTTATGCTAATATTTGACTATCTCTTTTTTTCCAGATTCTTGTACGGTGATCAAGCTCGGTTTTTTGGCGATGAAATTCATTTGGATTTAAAGCATACAAAGATGGGTACGGTTGCTATGGCTAATGCAGGAGAGGGTCTCAATGCTTCTCAGTTTTACATTACACTGCGTGATGATCTTGATTACCTTGATGGCAAGAAGACTGTATTTGAAGAAGTGGTTGAAGGGCTTGAAACCCTCGCCAGGATAAATGAAGCGTATGTGGACGATAAGAATAGACCTTACAAAAACATCAGGTTTGTTTATCTTTTATGATGCTTTCTTTTCACATTATATATACTCATACTAGCATGCTTATATAAATCTGCAAAAACAAATTTTGCTACAGAATCAAGCACACATATATTTTAGATGATCCTTTTGAGGACCCTCCGCAACTAGCTGAGCATATTCCAGATGCTTCACCTGAAGGAAAGCCAAAAGATGAGGTAATGATCTATATGCTTTTTTTTGGGTCTTGTAGTAAGATGTTGTAATCTTCTTAGATATGACATATTATATGAGGACTAGCCCTAAGAGAATCCCACTGTGTTATTTAATTGTATAAATAATAAAAAGCAGTTCACATGGAGACACGGTTCTTTAAGTTTCATAAGTATAATCTGGAATGGTCAGCATATATGTATCTTTGAGCTTATTATGCTTGTAATTCCTGTTAAAAGTTTTCGACGTATCCATGTAGGTTGATGACGAGGTGCGGCTTGAAGATGATTGGGTGTCGTTGGATGAGCTGTTAGATGCACACAAACTTGAGTTTATTCACGCCAAAGAAGCGCATTCAAGAGCAGTTGTGCTTGAAACTGTATGAACTCCTGACCTTGCTTTTTTCTTTCTTATATGCTCGTTGTTGAAGATAACAAGCCTTTTTATTTGCAAATGGCACCTAATTTTGGTTTACTTTTTTATTTCCAGATAGGGGACCTTCCTAAAGCTGAGGTAAAGCCTCCTGATAACGTGTTGTTCGTATGTAAACTAAATCCTGTAACTGAAGTAAGTCTTTACATTTATTTAAATGTACTATGTGTTACTACTTTCCACAACCATTAATGTTATTTCTCATAATCCCCTCCTTTTGTTGATCATAGGATGACGACCTCAATACTATCTTCTCACGATTTGGAACTGTAACATCGTAAGTTATTCAATTTGGAACCTCAATTTAGTTTGATTTCCCATTTATAGTTGTTCGAAAAGTAACTCTTATGTACTATTTTACCTTTGTGGAGCTGAAATTATCCGTGACTTCAAAACTGGAGATAGCCTGTGTTATGCCTTTATTGGTGAGTCTTAATTCTTTGAACCTTCGATTTATAATCTATATCATTACTCTTTAAATAATGCATATATGTGATTGCGTGTGTGTGATCAATATCCATCGTGGTGTAACCTGATTTTTTATATATGTTGCATCTGTACATTGTTAGATGCTTATCAGTTATATGTATTTTATTCCTAGTGTTTACATTCGATTAAATTAATTATAGGTACCGTGGAATAACGAGCGTCCGTTGGATACCAAATAGATAAACGTGATCATTGGCACATGGTTCACATTGTGGCGAGATTAGACATAGACGATTAAGCTAAATTCTAGTAATATTCTATATTGTTTTAAATTCTAGTATGACTTTAATTTTAATAAAAAATTTATTTGGTTGCTTTAGTTTGTTGGTTTTACAGTTTTGGTCCTTCTAAATTAGTTTATATATATTCATTTTATTTGTATTACTTCATTTTGGTGGGTTAAAATTATAAAATTTGGAATTTACTAAAAATTCCAATTTTTTTTTTTAAAATATCGATTTCCAAAGAGACTTGTTTTTTAGAAAATACACGTCTTTTTACTCTATAAAAAGACCTGTTAGATGTTGCTAAAAAGACTAGTTTCAGGAGGAATACTATGGATACCAATCTCTAAAGAGACATGTTTTTATTTTTAAAACAAGTGTCCATACGTATTATAGAGACCGGTTTTAAAACCAGTCTTTTTACGATTTGCTAAAGAGACATCCCCCTTGGAGACCTTTTGCAAAACCAGTCTCTAAGGGCTTTTTTGTAGTAGTGCGCCATCTCCTTTTTGTTGCATATTGGCATTAACTAGGATCTTATCTTAATGTTTATACTTCTTCTATGATTACATTAAGCATTGCATGAATTCTTCTATGTGCTTACTTGATTATGTGTTAGATTTTGTGCTAACTCTATCATGTCTTTTTGAACCTCTTTGAGTTTATTCTCTCATTTTCTTTCAAGGTTACTCTATCACCTATGAGGGTATAGTATTCTTGAATTATCTTGTGAGGTTATCCTTAACTTCTTTATTGAGTCTCTCTCGATTACTTTTAATCATGCTTTTCTTAGTCGAGTCTCTCTCTTCTATCCTTTCTAAACTAAATCGAGTCGAGCCTCATCCTTTCCTCGTCATGTAATTGTTCTTTGAACATTCACAATGATTGAGAAGAGCTACGAAACTTTGAGCATGTAGTTTATGGTATGTTAAACACCATCCATCTTGGTTTTTCTTTTCTTTGGCTTCTTTGATCTTTTTCTTTAGATCAAGGAGACATCTTATTTTGTCGACATTCATAAGCATCTTTGCCTATAATTTATTTGGTTTTAGATTTTTCGTTTTTCTTGTTGTTGAGAGTTGATTGCGGTAATATTTACAATTGTTCTGGGTGATTCCAACAATTCTAAGTCTTTTAACCCTTTGACATATTATCATTACAATTGATTGATGTTTCTTTTCTACCTCTGTTCCAGCAATCGTGAATTGATCTTGTCAAAATCCTTTCCTTGTCTTTGGATTGATAGCATCGCGTGCACACTTCTCTCTTCAATGCTTGTCATTGTTTGTGCAAACGACTTGTTTATAGTCCTCATTTTCTTTTTCCTCCATAGTCATTCTTCCTCTCTTTTCGACTATGTGGAATTTTCTTATTGTCCATGTCATACTCTCTTTAGTTTGGTATTCTTTCCAAGATATTAAAGTGGCGTGTGTCCTCTCGACAATATTTTTCTTATAAATTGGACGTCTCTTTTCTCTCTTAGTCCTCTTTATATTTTTTGTTGTCACCAAAATAATTTGGGTTCTCTTTTCTATCAATAGCAAAATTATTTTTTTCTTAACTTGTCAACTTTTTGATACTTCTAACAGTTAAGATTGTTTTAGCTTTCTCTTGAGTCCCTCTCTTTGTACTCGAGTTGTTTAAAGCTGATTCCGTTTAGGTGACCTTGTTATATATGCTCTTGTACACTAACTTTGTTTTGTAGGACATTTTTAACCTATTTTTGTAGGTCGAAAATATTCTTTCTTTGTTGGTGCCTCAAGAAAAGGGGAGCTTATATCAAGGGGGAGCATCTTCAAGTGTTCAACTCATTACATTGCGATCGTCACTCACTTAAATTAAACATCTTGCAAGTGATGAATTATGGGATATCGAAGATGATCATTTTATTAGGCATGGAGCTGGTTAACCTATGGTGATTGAATACTTCACTAGGATGATGCAAGCTCAATATCTTTGGATGATGGGTCTACGGTTTGGATTCTCGCTTCTCAACCGATGACCACAAGGGACGAATAGCTTTTTGGATGCAAGCTTTCTCGAAGTTGATCCTCTTCTTATACAAATGAAGACTACCTTTCGGATGCAAGCTCTCTTGTCGTCAATTCTTCTCTTCCTCAAATGACGTGTAATCGATGACTGCCACTTTGGATGTGTGCTCTCTCGACGTTGATTCTTCTCTTCTTCAAATACGTTGACTACCTTTTTGATTCGACAAAAAGGGGAGAAGTAAGTGGAACGAGTAACTTATACATTTTATTATGCGTTATGGTTTACTTGTTTGTCATCATCAAAAAGGGGGAGATTGTTAGTGCAAACATTACAATGTTTAGTCGATATAATCTCTTCGTATTTTGTTGATGACAAACGTATAAGTCTCAATACATTATGTAAAATGTTAATGTACTCGTAATCACTCAAGAATAGATTTGTATACTTCTCTCGACACCTCCAAGATCGCATTCGACATGAATCACTCAAGGTGTGAATAAACAAGTTCTTAACCTAACTAAGTGATCAAGGATTAATATTTTCTTAAAACTCTCTTTTATACAAAAGTGACAAAGTATTTTTTTAAATAACTTTATTTCTAAGAAAATATTTTATTAAAAAGAAAATGGAAATTTTAATTTGGCATAATCCAAATGGTCTAAGAATATACCCTTGAGGTATAAACTTCACCAGATGACATTTCCCCACTAAAGGATAAAATGCACGGACTCCAAGCCAGAGGTTCCTTAAATGGACCTGCGGTTCTTTATCGATAAGGAACAGCAGGGTACAATTAAGGAACCGCCGGTATTTAGAGCCGTTTCACTCTTGCCCTATAAATAGTGGATCATTTCCAGATTTTCTTTCAACCCTTTTTGCACAGTTTCTTTAAAAACATCTTTAAACCCTTGATTAGTTAGTTTTGATTAATCTTGTTTAAGATGTGATTCTATCCTCAATCCTCTCATCCTCTCAAGTGCAAAGAGAAGAACACTTTCATCACTATGAAGTGTTGGGTTCACTACATGATGAAGATCTCTCCTTCTATAGATATAAGTTATGTTTTTAGTTTTACTACAATGTAAATCATGAAGATCCAAGTTGTGTGTATACTTAGACTTTATGTATATGTAGTAGATCCATGTGATGGGTTCAATTGGATGTGTTTGTAAGGGTATAAGATCCAAGTGATGGGTATCCTTGGATTAGGAGTGAGGAGTGTAGATTCAAGTTGTGTATTACTTAGATATAGTGTTAGAGTCATAGATCTAAGTGTTGTGTACTTAGATCTATATGGTTTATGTGTTTAGGCCATAACACACAAGGTTTGTTATATTGGGCCATAAAACATAACTAGTGTGAAGATTGGTGTAGATGGGTGTAGATTGGTTCTACCTAAGATTAGAACTCGACATCTAACCTTATGTCAAAAAATGGTGAAGTAGGCGACGCATGTAGATTGGTCCTACCTAATATTAGGACTCGACATCTAGCTTAGTGTCGGAAATTGTGTAAGCGAAATGTATGGTTTTCTCCGCCTTGAAAGGAGCTTGTTAATTAGTGAAGTAACTCTCGAGTTGGGTACTCGAGGAGTGGAGTAAGGCGAAGAGGAGCTTCATGACCGAACCACTATAAATCATCGTGTCGGTACTTTCCTTTTACATTTATGTCATTACTTCTATTGATGCATTTATATGTTATGTGTTGTATGCATATAATAATCTAAACATCTAAGTTGTGGAAAAGCTAAGGCTTAGTACGTGTGTGCTTCTTGTTTAGATTATGGTCAAGTGTGCATCCTTAGTCCAAACATTTTAGTTGCGGAAAAGCTAAGGCTTAGTATGTGTGTGCTTAGTGTTTAGACTATTGCTTGATGTACCCTTGATTTGATGTATTTGTGTGTTTACTTACTTGTAGTCTTTATAACTATAACAAACACATCTCATATTAAGTCAAGCTTGATAAGGAATTTGAAACAAAGGATTGTTTAAGTTTAACATGTATCAAATGGGTAATCCCACTGTCGGTGGTTCCTTAAAGAACCAACGATTCTTTATTGATAAAGAACCGCGGTCACAATTATAGAACCGCACCTAATGAATTAAACTAAAATGTTTTGAAAATTAATGAGAAACTATTCAACCCCCCCATTCTAGTTTCTACAATATGAATGTATAGGAAGTTGTATGTACTACCACAATTAATGAGAAGTTATACAATTTGATTACCAACTCTGCCCCTAATTCCTATAGTCTAATAGAAGCAAGGCAAGAAAGAGCATTAAAAGTGATTTGTGGCTTATCAATCACCTCAACCATGTCACCCACACAATAATCATATGCATCATCATCACCCTCTATACAATCATCTGCATCACCCTCATAAGATCTCCATAGAGTGTAACCGGCCACTACACTTGTGTCATGGGCTAAACTTTTTGTAACAATAGAAGCACTAACCTTTAGCTCTTTTATCCTCCAACTCCTTTTGAGTGAGTCTATAAAGCTTTTGTAACCCATGTCTAGTCACATAACCACTACTTTGGCCAAATGAATTAGGCTTGAATGATGGAGTCACAACCTTGCTAGCATAAGTAGTAGTAGCTTGGTTAGGATTATGAAGCAAATGAGCCTTATACCTTCGCTTAAGGATAACATTAGTAGCCTTTTGCATTCTAGCCAAAGCAAAGACCCACTAAAAGTAGTAACTTGAGTAATAGCTTGAAACATCCTCATTGGTGTCCTAACTTCTGTCTTTATCTCCCCCCAAGCAGACTTATAGCTACTTCATCAAGAAAATCAAATCTATTCAAAAGTGCTTCAAACAACTCTTGATATGTCTCAGTTGATCCAACTTGTTTGAGATTCTTCAGCTCCACAATTGGATCATCAAAGAAGAATCTAAACCTCTTGATCACCTCCACCTCAATGTGCTCCCATGGTGTGTTATCTGAGTACTGTTTCACATACTTCTGATACCAAACCAAAGTTGCATCAAACATATACATAGAAGCTAACTACACCTTATTCCATTCCCCACTCCTGTAACCCCAAAGCCTTACATCTATAAATCTAGTCCTTTTACATTATCCCCACTAAACTTTGTAAACTCAATCCGAATGAGTTTCCCATAAGGAGTGTTTGGTTCATGATGTGTTATAGGTTGACCAGTCCTTGGTTGAGTGGTTCTTACTCTACTTCTTAGTCTAGCCAACTCAGTTGTATGTGTGCTAACTTTAGCTTGAAGCTTAGCTAAGGCTTCTTGAATAGTGTCCAAAGCAACTTGGATTGGATTTGTAGGAGGTGGAATGGTAGTAGTGAGTGCATTAGGCTCCACAGTGTTTCTCTTAATGCTCATAATTATTTTAGAAGGTTGTTGGAGTTTGTTAGAAATTTGTTAAACAGTTAGACCGTTGATAAAACTCCTCTCCATATGTATTGTTTTGGTCTATAATAAGTTCTTCTCAGATCGATTTAAAATACATGGTCCTTTGCCACATGTATGTTATGACTTAAATTGCAGGTATTCACTAAACATCCCACCCTTCTTTGTGTCTATTTAATCTTATTCATCTCCATAAATTTTCTTAAATTTTTTTACCGAAGCTAGCTCTATAGTATTAATAAAAGGAAGTGATCAATGATGTATTTATTCAAAAGGAGATCACGATTCTCAATCGAATCTAGCTGCAAATTAGTAATATGATTATTTTTTTGATTAATTGAATTGTATTATTTTACAAAGCTGATCACACGACTCTTGAGGTCAATCAGTCTAGCAAGCTAGTAGCCAACAGCCTTGAGCTTGTATGAATTTGTAGAAGAATATGCACACTAATAGTTTGATAGTTTGTTTTAACATGGATACCATCTATCTCTAATCTCTAATTTATATAAAGGGTGTACCTCTTTGGTTGACAAGTTAAAGATTCTGAACATTTCCTAATATAAAGTTCAACATTTCTTTCTTCAGACAATATTATCGGTCACGGGTTCGAACGCCAGGTCGACCCGGTCGAGAACCGGATCTACCTGGTTGAGTCATCGGGTCACGGGATCAACCATCGGGTTAACGCAATTGGTTCATCGAGTGACAAGTAGTCGAGTCTCTAATTCACTGATTCGACCACCGGGTCAACCCGTTCGAGTCATCAGGTCACAAGATCGACCAGGGTCATCCCGATTGAGTCACCGATTCATTGATTTGATCAACATGTCAACTCGTTTGAGTCACCGAGAGTATATAGTGTTGGGAATAAAATGCTAAGTCATTCCCCCTGCTAGTTGGTCGTGGTTCCCCTTGTTGGACGCTTTTCCACCTGCTAGAGTTAATGAAGACAGTGGGATCTATTCCACTGTATGTGAAGATTCACATGCCATGAAAATAACTATGGAGCGTGTTTCTGTTTATATTTATAGTATATATTCCTTGAATAGTTGATAGTTATCTTTTACAAGGCTCATTGTGTCTATAAAAGGATAATTTAGGTTATTAGCTAATTATCGCTTATTCACTTTGTTTTTCACAGTTTTATGGTTGTAAACCTTAACAATGATTAAGAGTGTTCGTGTATTCTTGATATATTAAATCTTGCAATCGTTAAAATCATATTGTTCTTGTACTAAGTATTATATTATGCGTAGTACTTAATTATCAATCATGAACAGAGTTTCTCTAAGTATTAGTTTAGATTTATGCTTGCTAATACATCCTTACAAGCTAAGGCATAAGATTTGAGTTTTAGATCAACAAGTGGTGTCAGAGCTTGTTGATAAACTTTGATCAAACCAAGAAAAAATACTTCTTACTTTTACTTTCACAAAAACAATTATGTTTGCAGATTCATCATCTTCTGATCACAACAACAATGCTCTCAGAATTCTTGTTCTGGACCCGGACAATTTTGAGATGTGGGAGTTCAGGATTAAACAAACCATACAGATGCTCTAAGGGAAGTCATTGAGTTTGGTGATAATTTACCTAAGATGGTTCTTGTTGAACATGAGGAAGAGGCAAACAAAGGAAATGGTGCAAATACGGGAGAAAGTTCCAAAGAAGGCACCAAAAGTGGCAAGGAAAAGTCTATTGTTGTTATAGTAGAAGACATACAGAAGAGAATGAATGATGTAAGAGCTCACATCTCTTTGCTTCTAGCTTTTCCAGATAATTATCAATTAAGATTCAAGAAGCACACAACTACAAAAGCACTTTGAAAGCTATTGTGATTACTTTTGGTGGTAATGAGACCACTAAGAAAAAGAAGAAGAGTCAGATGAGAGATCAATTTTCTTCTTTCAAAGCTACTTCTGTAGAGACTATGGCATATGTTTACAACATTTTTAAGGATCTGGTTGCCCAACTTGAGTTCTTTGAATAGACATTACTTTTGAAGAATTGAATGCTAAATTCTTAAATATTCTTGAACCAAAATTGTTTGTCTACAAGTCTATTTGGCAGAATAGAAATGACATTGATGACAACAACATAGATGATATCTTCAATAATTCAAGGGCATTTGAGCCTATTGTTCAAAATCCGAAAGCTGTAGGTATAATTCCAACCAATCCTAGTGGATTGACTAGATCCTCACCTAACTTGGATTTTATTTGTCACAATGATGGGAACACTAAAAGAATGGGAAAGATGTTGTTCCCCTATTTCTCATCAACATGGCCCCACTTCTACTACTAGTATAAGCTATTTAGGTGATGAAGTTAGACATGGCACATTCAGCCTTGGCATTGTGTGTGCATACATTGCCTCCCAAGAACCAAAGGGGTTTAAGGTAGTGTATGATGATTTGGATCAAATTAGCCAAAGAGATCTTGATGAGATGGACATCAAGTGGAGTATGGTTCTCCTTAACATGAGAGCCAATGTTGAGTCCAAGATCATTAGACTCAAATAGTAAAAACCATTTTATCTAGGATGATTAACATTCATATGTATTAACATCGCGGAATTGAATGATAATCATGAACAAGATGTTTAAGAGACAAACAATTCCCAAAGGGTTTGTATTATTGATGATTAACACAAACCACTCTAGGCATGTATACATTGAATCCCATGCCTAGAGATCAAAGACTCTGTAGGTTACATTTGAGTAGTATGAATGAATAAATAAATCTACGATCTGGTGTTCCTTTTATAACTTAAGGAACCCAGGGATACATGGAAACTAAATAAAATATTGATGACTAAATCAAAACTGACTTATTCATCCTTATCATGTGTTGACCAAATCTTCATACTTTTCACTAGCAGTGGGAAGTACTCTAGCAGGGGAACTTACTCTAGCAGGGGAAAGTACTCTAACAGTGGGAACTCCAACAGTGGGAACTCCATCATAATGCCCTATTTGGTCCTTCTTGTTTTTATAGTGTTTGACTCATCAACTCTTGACCCAACAATCTTCCCCTAGTTGATGATGTCAAAAAACTTCACCTTAAGCATACAACACCAAAGATCAACAGGCTGAACACTCTCTGTAGACAACTTCCCCTTTTTGACATGATCAAATAGGGGTCTTCCATATGAACAACCTTGATTTTTAACTACTACTTAAGCAATATCATACATCAAACCCAAGCATTCCACTTTTCAAGATACCCTCCATGAAGCACAGTAGTACCACCCACCTAATAAAAATGATCTTGACCAGTAGATACTCACATTAGTTGTAGTAATATCAATAAACAATAGCAAAAATCTTCACCTCAATGCCATATGCAAAATGATTAAGACTTTAACAAATGAGCTTCCACTTAAAGTGTGCTAACCATTTCTTTTGATCAAAAGTAGATGTATCGACCATAAGAAGCAAACGGAGAACTAACCATTTGAAGAACAAATACTGTGTAGTACCATCCATGAAGAGTAGTACCAGAAATTAGCATGTAGTACATTTTTAAAAATGACCACACCAGTAGATGAACCAAGCAGTAGTAAACTCTAAAGAACGACTTTATTATGGTTGAATTGAGTAAATAAGAACAACTTTTGTCAAGAATCTTGAATCTTCAAATTCTGTAGGCTTTATGTAATGACCACATATGAAAAAATCTAATCATAACTTACTTGATGATGAAGTAGAATAACCCGAACTTGCATTTTATATCCTGCACTAACCACATGACAAAATGGTGGTATATACAAAATCCTCATTTTTTCTAAAAACGAGACACTGAGCAGGATAATGTAACTCCTACAAGTGATAGAAAATATGTGCATAGAGTACCATAGGAGAAATCACATATTCCTAGATCTTGTATCACTTTGTCACTAAGCGTGTAAGCATAAAACCCATACTCGCGAAAATCTCCTTCATCTTCAAATAAATGATAAAAAAATTTATTCGTAAACAATAAAATTAAATCAATCCTTTATACCTTTAAGACCACTTGTTGTGAATGAACAAACTTCAAACATTGCTGTCCTGAAACTCATATATGACAGTATGGGGAAATTTCAAAAACAATGGGAATCTGTTAATGAAAGCAGAGGGAACTATTGAAGGCAGGGGGATCGTAGCAGGGGGAAATTTTTCTAAAAGCAGTGGGAACTTTTTCAAACAGCATGGGGAACTTTTAATGCCACTATTTTTGTTATTAGCTGTACCAAACCCACAAATATTGGGAATGAATTTATAACATGTGATAAAAAACAGGGTGAATTAAAAGTTAACCTACTGTGAAAAGTGCCTGTACTCGAAATAACCTGTTGTACCATCATTTTGTGCAAACAACTCAGTCTCAGCTGCTATACCCACAGTCTGCTCCGTTATTCATATGCGTCCAAACCTTTTTTTCTTTTCATACTCCAAAAGCACCAGCACTTGTGAGACCCCCTTCATTCTCTCGTGTGAATTAGTACTGACTAACCCATGTCACTTTCACGTGAAGCACTTGCGTTTTATCTTTGTCCATAAAAGTAATACAATATTACTTCTCTTGGTAAAAAATACACCAATATTAATTATTTTAGCAAATATAGTACCCCACGTGAGAAAGGCAGCGTTGGTTGGCTTTTGCCTTGGTAAATGGATGTTGACATCAATCAATCTCTAATCAATGCTCTATTACGTAGCTGCTTCCAACATTGATGTATATTGGATAAACATAATTAACTACCATTAAACCAACACGTGATCCGTTATTCATTTTCGAACCAATAATGTGAAGCCATATGATTGATGTTCACGCTGTGTGATAATTGTAGAAACACGTCTCTTGTTTAGGAAAACAAAAAGAACGTATATGAGCGGTAAGTATCAAATACGACGGTTTAGGAAAACCGTGTGTGAATGACCCTAAAAGTGAGTTCGTTCTCGAGGAGGTATGGTGTTGTGAATTAACTTGTATTTCTTTGAGATTAATATTGAGAAGATGAATGACGGTTTCTTGGAAATTACACTATGACGTAAAAAATGAAAACGTAAAACCGTAGAAAAACCACAAAAATTAAAAATTATTAAAACCAAAAACAAAATCAAGAAAAAGATTAAAAAGACTAAAGCAAGTCTAAAATAATATAAATAAAGACAAAAATCCAATAAAGATATTTTAAAACCTTTTATTAATTAAATAATTAATTTTAAATGCTAATTAAAGCCCTAAAATTAAATTTAACTAATTCAAATGTTCAAAATATGATTTTATTGAACAATTACTTAACTTATATTATTAGAAGACTAAAAAGTAATTTTCTAAAAATTAAAACTTATTAAAACTATTTTTAAAACTCTAAAAATGAGTAATTAAAAACTAATTAAACTTAAAATAATTATAAAAATAAATCTAAAAGTTATAAAAATAATCTAAAAATGGAAATAGTCCTATTTAATGCCAAAGAACCTAAGAAAAATGAAAAATAAAGAAAAAGAAAATTGAAAATTAAATAATAAAATAATATTAAAATAATACAAAAAAAAAAAAAAATAATAAAAGTCACTCAGTTGCGCCGCAACTAGTGGTGTCTTGCGCCGCAACTTGTGTTGCGAGATCACCAAGATCAGCAGCACCTTCAGTTGCGCCGCAATGCTTCTGTCTTGCGCCGCAACTTGTGAAACGGGAATACCAAAATCTGCAGCTCCTTGTGTTGCGCCGCAATTCTTCTGTCTTGCGCCGCAACTTGTATGACGGACCTGGTTGTAAGTTGACACTAGCAGGTTTGGACTAGTGATTTGCTTGAGATTTTAAGCCAAGAGGACTTGGGCTTATTGAGCTTATTTGGATGAATATTTTGGACAAAAGGGCACTCTTGTGATCCTTTGATCACAAGAAGTCAAGACAAACAAGCACAAATCACTTAGCACTCAAATTCAAGAAATCAAAAGCACCAAAGATCATAAAAACAAGCAAGATAACACTTATGCAGATTTTTAACACCCTTTCCTTAAAAACCTAACAAACTTGTTCAAATCTTGTTCCAAACTAATTAACTACTTACTAATAACCTTAATCAACCCTAAACAAGCAATCTAACACCTTTTAATTATCAAAACAAATCTAGATGTCCTGCTTAAACCTGTTGCCAAACACCCTTTAATTTTCTGAAAATCGTTTTTAACACATCAAATCCTTACAAAACTTGATTAAACTTGTTCCAATATCTCAAAACATGCATAACAACACTTGAGAACACAAATCCACTATCTATAACACACTTAATCAATTAATCAAGCAAATCATGTACCAAGCACTTTTATGAACTTTAAACAAGGAACAAGGTTTGTACCTTAGGGCTTTACATCCAAAGCCCTAGAGGGTGTATAACCCTCCTCCAATCCAACCCGGGTTGGAGCTGAACTAAATCAACAAGCCTTCAACCTATTTGAACACAAAACAAGAAAACAACAAAATAATATAACAATATATATTTTTTTATTTTCTTTCTTTCTTCTTAAAAACTTTGCAAAACTTTTTCAAACTTCCAAATATATTTTCTAAAACCCTATATTACCAATAACATTAACCATAAACACCAAAATACCTTTGAGAAGATTTTACCAAAATCTCTCAAAATCTCAAAACCTTAAACAACTTTTGAAAATCAAAGTTGCTTAACCATAAAACAAAGTGGAACTCAGAATCAATCTCCTCACAACACACAAACTTTTAAAAACAATAAAAAAGGAATTACACTTGAATATTTCAAAAACCAAACTTTTTATTTCTTTAAAAAGGAATTACATGTGAGAGACTAGAAACTGGAACTAAGGGATCACCACAACTTGGGTCTCCTTTTATAGAGCCTATAGAACATCCTAGAAGCATAAAAACATAAAACCCTAATACATAGAAAATCCCAAATGTGCCCTTGAGTGCATTTTGTCCTCTCATTTGATCTTGGCCTTTAAATTTTGCTTTGTGAGCAAGCATAGCATCTTAGACGTCCATTTTGCCACGTCACTAGTCTTGGAGGCTAAGGAATGATGTGATTGGTGGATTGGGGAATTGGGGTTTTGGTGCACATGAGTGGGATGCAGGTTTTTAGGAGTGGGAAGGGTTTTGGCATGTGTGAATTAAGTGTGTGCAAGTTTAATTGAGTTTTACCCAAGGAAAAGTGAGGGTAAAATCTGGGGTGGTAAGAATGATGAACAGTTACCATTTGATCCGAAATTGGGGGTGGTGTGGGTGTTAGGCGCATTTTTTTTTCAAATGTTTCAGCTTTGTCACTTTGGTCTTTGGTTTTTGGTTTTTTTGGCCTTTAAAGATTTTCAGCCTAAAACTTGCATCCCTTTGATAATTAACTTTCCCACTTTGACAATTTTGGCACCAACTTTTGATAAAAGGTTATCAAGGATGTAATTTGACATTTGGTGATTTTTCAAGGACTAATCTTGGACAATGTTGATCTTCAAAGGTCTTTAATGTCTCTTAAACTTCATGAGGGACCATAATTGGCAATTTGAATTTGTTGAGGGACTATTCTTGCCATTTCTTCAAAGTTGAAGGACCTTTTTGCAATTTTGACAAACTTAAGGGACCAAACTTGTAATTATTAATATACAAGGGTTTTAAGTGTCATTTCTTCAATAGATGATGATCAATCTTGTTTTGTCTTCAAGTCTTCAAGGGTATTTGATGAAAATTCCATGATTAGGGCCCGGTTCTTTGTACGGCTTCGTTTCTCGTGTTCGTTTTTCCTTGTATCTTGTGATCTTTTGTCTTTTTCACGATATCCATACCTAAAATACACAAGTAAACAAACACAAGCATATATATGGTATTTTATGACATTTTAATGCATTTAAAGCCCGAAAAGAACGATGAGATCATGTATAAATGCCATCTCATCACTCCCCCATACTAAGCCATTGCCGTGCCCTCACGCAATGCTAGAATAAAGTATCTAAGCATCACCAAAGTTCAATTTTATTAACCTTTATTGAAGAGTAAAAGACTTGCAACATACTACGAGATTGTGTAAAGACATAATGTATGATTTTCATCACCAAAATGTGACTTTTAGGGTCAAAGAATAGAAACAAGTTAATGTCCCTTAGAGTAAATTTCGTCATCCTTGATTGTCATACATTCCATGCTAAGTGCAAAAACAAGATCATTGTTGGTACAAGTCACAATGCTAACACTACTCATACGTTCAAATTGTGTAATACTTTTTCTCCCCGCAATCCTAGTTATTATAAAAGGAAATGGGTTACTAGCATTTTTTATCTATTTGTCATGGATCACAAGTGATTCATATTGACTTATTTAAGTAGTTATTAGTCCGAAAGTAAAGTAGCACGATTTGATCAATAGTTAGCCGAAGGACAAAATCTTTTAAAACGGCTTCTCGTGTATCTCCTTAAGTTCATATCTTGGCATAACTCGTTTCACGATTTGAGACCTTTCTCGGACCGATATTTGGCATGTACTTCATACTTCAAATCTTGGGAAGACGTTCTCGAAATTATGGTCTTCTCTTCATATAATTGGAATTTCTTCACTTGACGTTTTTGAGAGATTCTTCATATAGGACCACGACTTCATCATTTTTCTTCAATCTTTACTTTGGATTTTGATATACAACGATCCGCCTCCTTTTCGGACTTGGATATATTTATCCTCATACCTTGTTAGGGTCTTTTTGGATAGACTTTCTCCATTCTTTAGGGGAGTAATAGCTTCTCGTCGTGTGTCTTGATCCTTCATATTGATTTTGGAACAATGATACTTCACATCATCTTTGGATCTTTAGCAAAAATAGAGCTCCTCATGCCTTGTTAGGGCCTTTTTGGATGATCGCCAATCTTCGCGTCCCGTTTCAATAAGTTATGCCTTGGCTATGAACTCTATTCAACCCCGAGCAACTTTTAAACGATCTTGCGCTAGAGGCTAAGTAACTTTTCAAATCGTACGACCTTACTTATTGCAATTATGTTTTATTCCTAATGCATTGATCTTATGGGAAGAAAAAGCCACAATTAAAAACATATGAGTTTTTGAAAGAACATTTTCATGTTCTACGTTTAGCATGATCACTTGTCTAACTCTATCATTTCTCGTTCTTCACTATATAAAGACCTCTAATTAAAGAGACTCGTGAATACTTAGCCGTGCAAGTCAAAATTAAGCCAAATTTGGATTAGCTTTCATTAAGACTATATCAAATCAAAGTTTTGGGTTTTCAAGCCACCTATAGGATCTTGCACTTTCTTGGACTTTTTCAAGTTTAGAGAATGCATTTTATAGTTCCCTTGATAAGTGACTTTCTAGAATCAATTATAGGAACTTGCGAAAAGTTCTTGTTCTTAACCCGAATGAATTAAGACTTTCGCGTTTTAAAGCTCCCTATATAAAAGTCTAGCAAAACTTGAATTGAGCGGGTTAAGGAATGTAAATGGCTCCAAATGCCCATCAAGTCAAAAATTAACTCTTATTCTACCCATCGGAAAATATACATTCGTGTCTTAAAAACACTTATGAAAACTAAGAAAAATTTTAAAATTTGGCCATTTTTAGCCTTATTAGCAAAACAAAACATTGAAAGTTGGAACACGTGAGGGCGTAGCAAAGCAAGTACCTATTCACCCCCCCATACTAAAAGTAAACATTGTCCTCAATGTTTCGAGTCTAAAGGTGGAGCACCCCCATACTAGAGACGAAGAATCGAATGCTTAGGATCTAGCATGGAAAGGGTGATCAACAATATATCTAAAGCCGTTTATTAATTATGCTAAAAGATAATTGTTAGAACAATAAAGGATATGTCATGGAATCGTGAAAAACTTCTTCAAACGAACGATGGAGGCTCACGTAAACGAACACGAGAGTCTTCAATCGTAGACGATGATGATGATCTAGATAACACAATCACAAACAACCACGAGACAACGAGTTGGAAGGGTACAAGTCCCCTTATTAGTGAATGATAAGCATAAAGATAAGCATGGGATCTCCCCCACGAGGCACCTCGTTTTTTGATTACCGAGTCATGAGCTCGACTCGATCCCCTCAAAATGTGAACATTTAGGGAAATCATGGTGTGGTCAATTTTTGATGGGGCTTACATGATAAACAAGGCCCAAAAAGCAACCGGTATAAAGGACTAAGTCCTTAAATGATGCAAAATACCGGGGTCGAAGATGGCGTTCTCGTTTTCATTGGAAAAACAAATCAACACCACTTGAACATGTGCCATAAACTCAAAGAGTTCGAAGAAAATAGATGAGAAGTAGAAGGGTGAGACAATTGGTAAGACAAACGTTTGAGCTACTCGAGGTAGACTCGCACCAAGCAAATAGATATAGTTTCCATTTATTGCATCGGTGGAAGACCGAGATTTCCCTTTACATGAAATTCCGGGATCGAAAATCTCGTCCTCGGTGGACAAGGATGAGGGAAAATAAGGGGCTTCCCCCATACTAGAACCACACAAAACATCGTCAAAAGGAGTAGACGAGTTTGTAGTACTCAAATCACGGTGTGATGACGGAGTTAGATTTGTAGAAAGATCAATTAAATCACATTTAAGATCTTTTTCATTTTTATCTTTTAAACTCTCCTTATGAAAACCCTTTTTGATTATGTCGAAAATATTCGGTGTTTCTAAAAGAAATCTAGGCACACTTAAACTTTTCACATTTATCTTGAAGGTGGGAGGAGGATTTGACTTTTTAAAACATGAATCGATTAGAAAAATATCCCCCTCCGGGCTAACGTAATGGTCTTCATCAAACTCGAAAATCGAAGGCGGGTCGTCAAGAATACGTTTGATCTCGGAAAAATCTCCATCGGGATCAAAAACGTCTTCTCTTCCTCGTGGAAGAGGTTGAGCAATAAGATCGTCGATAATCGAGTCACTAGCTTCAACCGTCGTGAAACTAGGAATAGAAGGCTCTTCGATTGAAGATTTTGCCTTTGTCGTGTCGACCTCGATATCGAAAAACGTATCAATGTGAGCAAGGCCATCGGCGGACTTCTCACATGATAAATCCAAAATCTCACACGGTGTGGGATTAGGAGAAAAAGGCTCGTCTCGTGACGATTTTGCCTTGACGGTTTCAATTTTGTCCTTCGAAGGGATCGAACGTGGGTTCTCGAACATTTTAGCAAAATTACTAACACGTCCCTTCGGAATTAATTGTCGTTCATCTTGTAAAAACTTGGGTTCAACGATTTCCTCTAAAACCTTTTCACATTTTTCTTTTTCAAAATCATTAATTGGAATTTCTTCATTCAAAATGGGTGTGTATTGATTTAGAAAATCCTCAATAATTTCATCTTCATTAGAAAAATTAGGTTTACAAGGTACAAGATTTAAAACTCCCAAATATCCTACGAGTTTTTCCTTAGGTTTATTTTCACAAACATTTTTCAAAACTTCGTTGGATGACGGTTTCGTTGCCTCTACGTTCTTACTTGATGACGATGGTTGCACGACTCTAAAATTCGAGAGATATGGATCAATACGAGACGTACGAGTCTTAGGAGTCGAAGTAACTTGAACCTCTCCCACGGGATTGGGATTGGTGTCTTTAGACAAAGAATTAAATTTTTCCACTAAGCCCTCGAACATTAAAAGAAGTTTATCTCTTTCATTAGCGTGATCATTATTAATTTTATCCACGCACTCTCTCCACATCACTTGATTTTGGTCATACAAACGTTGTTGCTCTTCAAAAAGGGTGTCATAATCGTGTTCCATTTTTTTGTAAGTCTCCCCTTGGGCTTCCAATTTTTCTTTGTAATACTTATCGAGATCGACCACATGTTCTTGAAGTGACGCTATAAGTTTGTTATGACGGCTCATATAATCACAAAAAGATTCATTAAGATTCATTTCCTCATTTTGATTTTCACCACAATTAAAAGACGAATCAAATGACGAATGTGGTTGGTGACCTTGGTCGTTAGATTGAAAATTGTCACCATCACCACGTGGAGGAGAGTTATAGATATAACCCTCTCGACCTCCATAAACTTCACAATTAAAACAATTAGCCCCATCGGGTGGGCCTCCACAATATGGACACGAGAAATATCCCTCATCATTAGACATGATGCAACATAAACGGTGTTACGAGAATTAAACGTTTAGAGGGTGAAAGAAGAGAATTATGAAAATAGAGGGAAAGCAAAGAAGATTCTTTTTGGTTGTTTTGTGGATTTTCAATTTTTTTTTTTTTGTGTTTTTGATGATATTTAATTTTTTTGGATTTTGGTGTATCTTCGTAGACAACAATCTACAAAATCTCTCCTCGAATCAAACTCTTGATTAAAGAAGCCTCAAAGGAATGAAAACGATCACGTGGAGTGAACGCCTTCGAATGACTTTAGAACTTTGGTGAAAACCAAATTGTTCACGAGGGTTTAATCACAAAGAAAACCAAGCAAATATAGTATACGTATTAATACTTTGGGCGGCAAAACCCTCGATTAGCCTTCAATCTCAAAATACTCACAAGCAAGCGGGGAAACGAGGCGGCGCGAAGCACTTAAGAGCCTTTTTCCTTAGGGTATATTTTATAATACCCGCCTTATACCCACCTTATAGTTCGTATCTTTCAAAATCGAGCTTCTCGAAAGTATTTATCTATTTTTGCCTTTTCTTTTTGTTTGAGATTCAAATACAATGATCGAGTGATGAAATCCCGAATCAAGGTTGTGTTTTCACACTTTTGGAGATATTGTATTTTGGTTGTGATACTTAATACAATATATTAATAATATTCACAAAGAAAAACCGAGAAAACCGATAATACGTGTTAAGGGAGTTCCACTTAACACAAATACTATTATGGATAATATCAAAAACAAAATTTTCCAAATTAAATCACGACACACCTCCCTGGCAGCGGCGCCAAAAATGATAATTGTAGAAACACGTCTCTTGTTTAGGAAAACAAAAAGAACGTATATGAGCGGTAAGTATCAAATACGACGGTTTAGGAAAACCGTGTGTGAATGACCCTAAAAGTGAGTTCGTTCTCGAGGAGGTATGGTGTTGTGAATTAACTTGTATTTCTTTGAGATTAATATTGAGAAGATGAATGACGGTTTCTTGGAAATTACACTATGACGTAAAAAATGAAAACGTAAAACCGTAGAAAAACCACAAAAATTAAAAATTATTAAAACCAAAAACAAAATCAAGAAAAAGATTAAAAAGACTAAAGCAAGTCTAAAATAATATAAATAAAGACAAAAATCCAATAAAGATATTTTAAAACCTTTTATTAATTAAATAATTAATTTTAAATGCTAATTAAAGCCCTAAAATTAAATTTAACTAATTCAAATGTTCAAAATATGATTTTATTGAACAATTACTTAACTTATATTATTAGAAGACTAAAAAGTAATTTTCTAAAAATTAAAACTTATTAAAACTATTTTTAAAACTCTAAAAATGAGTAATTAAAAACTAATTAAACTTAAAATAATTATAAAAATAAATCTAAAAGTTATAAAAATAATCTAAAAATGGAAATAGTCCTATTTAATGCCAAAGAACCTAAGAAAAATGAAAAATAAAGAAAAAGAAAATTGAAAATTAAATAATAAAATAATATTAAAATAATACAAAAAAAAAAAAAAAAATAAAAGTCACTCAGTTGCGCCGCAACTAGTGGTGTCTTGCGCCGCAACTTGTGTTGCGAGATCACCAAGATCAGCAGCACCTTCAGTTGCGCCGCAATGCTTCTGTCTTGCGCCGCAACTTGTGAAACGGGAATACCAAAATCTGCAGCTCCTTGTGTTGCGCCGCAATTCTTCTGTCTTGCGCCGCAACTTGTATGACGGACCTGGTTGTAAGTTGACACTAGCAGGTTTGGACTAGTGATTTGCTTGAGATTTTAAGCCAAGAGGACTTGGGCTTATTGAGCTTATTTGGATGAATATTTTGGACAAAAGGGCACTCTTGTGATCCTTTGATCACAAGAAGTCAAGACAAACAAGCACAAATCACTTAGCACTCAAATTCAAGAAATCAAAAGCACCAAAGATCATAAAAACAAGCAAGATAACACTTATGCAGATTTTTAACACCCTTTCCTTAAAAACCTAACAAACTTGTTCAAATCTTGTTCCAAACTAATTAACTACTTACTAATAACCTTAATCAACCCTAAACAAGCAATCTAACACCTTTTAATTATCAAAACAAATCTAGATGTCCTGCTTAAACCTGTTGCCAAACACCCTTTAATTTTCTGAAAATCGTTTTTAACACATCAAATCCTTACAAAACTTGATTAAACTTGTTCCAATATCTCAAAACATGCATAACAACACTTGAGAACACAAATCCACTATCTATAACACACTTAATCAATTAATCAAGCAAATCATGTACCAAGCACTTTTATGAACTTTAAACAAGGAACAAGGTTTGTACCTTAGGGCTTTACATCCAAAGCCCTAGAGGGTGTATAACCCTCCTCCAATCCAACCCGGGTTGGAGCTGAACTAAATCAACAAGCCTTCAACCTATTTGAACACAAAACAAGAAAACAACAAAATAATATAACAATATATATTTTTTTATTTTCTTTCTTTCTTCTTAAAAACTTTGCAAAACTTTTTCAAACTTCCAAATATATTTTCTAAAACCCTATATTACCAATAACATTAACCATAAACACCAAAATACCTTTGAGAAGATTTTACCAAAATCTCTCAAAATCTCAAAACCTTAAACAACTTTTGAAAATCAAAGTTGCTTAACCATAAAACAAAGTGGAACTCAGAATCAATCTCCTCACAACACACAAACTTTTAAAAACAATAAAAAAGGAATTACACTTGAATATTTCAAAAACCAAACTTTTTATTTCTTTAAAAAGGAATTACATGTGAGAGACTAGAAACTGGAACTAAGGGATCACCACAACTTGGGTCTCCTTTTATAGAGCCTATAGAACATCCTAGAAGCATAAAAACATAAAACCCTAATACATAGAAAATCCCAAATGTGCCCTTGAGTGCATTTTGTCCTCTCATTTGATCTTGGCCTTTAAATTTTGCTTTGTGAGCAAGCATAGCATCTTAGACGTCCATTTTGCCACGTCACTAGTCTTGGAGGCTAAGGAATGATGTGATTGGTGGATTGGGGAATTGGGGTTTTGGTGCACATGAGTGGGATGCAGGTTTTTAGGAGTGGGAAGGGTTTTGGCATGTGTGAATTAAGTGTGTGCAAGTTTAATTGAGTTTTACCCAAGGAAAAGTGAGGGTAAAATCTGGGGTGGTAAGAATGATGAACAGTTACCATTTGATCCGAAATTGGGGGTGGTGTGGGTGTTAGGCGCATTTTTTTTTCAAATGTTTCAGCTTTGTCACTTTGGTCCTTGGTTTTTGGTTTTTTTGGCCTTTAAAGATTTTCAGCCTAAAACTTGCATCCCTTTGATAATTAACTTTCCCACTTTGACAATTTTGGCACCAACTTTTGATAAAAGGTTATCAAGGATGTAATTTGACATTTGGTGATTTTTCAAGGACTAATCTTGGACAATGTTGATCTTCAAAGGTCTTTAATGTCTCTTAAACTTCATGAGGGACCATAATTGGCAATTTGAATTTGTTGAGGGACTATTCTTGCCATTTCTTCAAAGTTGAAGGACCTTTTTGCAATTTTGACAAACTTAAGGGACCAAACTTGTAATTATTAATATACAAGGGTTTTAAGTGTCATTTCTTCAATAGATGATGATCAATCTTGTTTTGTCTTCAAGTCTTCAAGGGTATTTGATGAAAATTCCATGATTAGGGCCCGGTTCTTTGTACGGCTTCGTTTCTCGTGTTCGTTTTTCCTTGTATCTTGTGATCTTTTGTCTTTTTCACGATATCCATACCTAAAATACACAAGTAAACAAACACAAGCATATATATGGTATTTTATGACATTTTAATGCATTTAAAGCCCGAAAAGAACGATGAGATCATGTATAAATGCCATCTCATCACTGTGTATCATTCGAGAATAACAGAAGCCAAGAAACTTTCAGCGAACAAAAATTAAATACCTAGGGTTTCGACATAAACCCTAGATCTTCACAGCAACGAACACAAACACAGAAACATCTTGATTCTCATAGATATCGAGAGCCACCCGCTCTGATACCTCTTGTTGAATCCAAGATCATAGACTCAAATAGTAAAAAACATTTTATCTAGGATGATTAACATTAATATGATTTAACATAGCGGAATTGAATGATAATCATGAACAAGATGTTTAAGAGATGAACAATTCCCAAAGGGTTTGTATTATTGATGATTAACACAAACCACTCTAGGCATGTATACATTGAATCCCATGCCTAGAGATCAAAGACTCTGTAGGTTATATTTGAGTCGTATGAATGAATAAATAAACCTACGGTCTGGTGTTCCTTTTATAACTTAAGGAACCCAGGGATACATGGAAACTAAATAAAATATTGATGACTAAATCAAAACTGACTTATTCATCCTTATAATGTGTTGACCAAATCTTCATACTTTTCACTAGCAGTAGGAAGTACTCTAGCAGGGGCAAGTACTCCAGCATGGGGGACTTACTCTAGCAGGGGAAAGTACTCCAGCAGTGGGAACTCCAGCATAATGCCCTATTTGGTACTTCTTGTTTCCATAGTGTTTGACTCATCAACTCTTGACCCAACAGCCAATAGATTCTACAAGAAGTATGAAAAGAAATCTCCATCAAGTCGTCTTATGTTGCTGGTTTTGACAAGTCCAAAATTGAGTACTACAATTGTGGTAAGAATGGTCACTTTGCTAGGGAGTGTAGATCTCCAAAGAAGGATTGGAAGAGCAACAACTACAGAAGGGAGCCAAGGATTGAAGATTCTGATTCCAAGTTTATGGTAGCTATGAATGGAATTGATGGTATAGGCGGGGATTGGAGTTTTATGATTGGTGAAGTTGAGAGGAATCAAGCACTTGTAGATAAGGAAGATGAGCAAGCACAAGCAGCTAAACAACATGCTCCAACATAATTTGCTTCGATGGATATGTCTTCTTCAAGTTGTGACAATGATGTATATATATTTGTACTAATGGTTGTAGAAAGAACACCAAGTCTTTAAATGCTAAAATAAAAAAACTAAATGTTGATTTTATCAATACTGATAGAGATATAGAAAATTACAAGCAAATTTGGCACAAGTTGAGTCTAGATTAAAAGAATACAAGCAAAGAGAGAGTAAATACTGTGAACATATAAGAGTTATTATAATGGAAAATAAAGAAAAAGTTGTTTATATAAAGCGATTAAACACTAAGCTAGAAAATTTTAAGACTGAAAAAGATAATGTTGATCTAACCTTGAAAAAGTTTGATGAGTCTAAGCTTAAGCTAGCAATTGTTATTGTTAATGGAAAGACTTCTATTAGGGACAAGTCTGGTGTAGGAAATTAAAATGTAGATGTTAAATTCCTCCTCCCCTGTCCCATATCTATGGAATGGGTGACAAGAAAGACATGTCATAGACATGCATTACTAGCTTTGCCAAAAAGGAGGAAGAAGCATTTGACTATAGTCAGTATATTCCTAGGGAAACTATTGAGGAATGTGATTTGTCCAAAATAAGAGAAATTAGGGATTTTAAAGCAGAACAAGAAAACAAGTCTGAGGCTAGTGTTGAAACAAAGTATGAATATAGTAGTCAAAGTAGTCCCAATTTAGTACCAAATCAAGGAAAAATGCTAAAACACCTAGTGCTAGATATGCTGAGATGTATAGGTCCAATCATACTAGAGGAAATCAAAGAAATTTGAACAATAAAAAATCTAGACACTTAGGAAAGGACTTTGTTATGAACAATAAAGCTTGTTTTTCTTATAGCATTTTTGACCACATGGCCTATAATTGTTAACAAGCCATTGATATGGTGACTCCAAATCCTCTTAAGAGGATGAATCCAAGAGCTGTATTGCTTAAGACTTGGAAAAAATATTTTTCCCCTGCAAGTCCCATTTCCATTGTTTCAAAGACTAGACCATTCGAACACCCAATACCAACAATGAATGGTGCATAACGAAGACCAAGTTATGCAAATTCATCTATTAATAGGCCCTACCAAAGACATGTAGCAAGGAAAAACAAACAGTGGGTTCCCACTGTTAAGCCAAGGGTTCCACGTGTTGGCCCAAATTTTGCCCCTGTTATTATGGGAAAATTGGGAAATGTTGTCAAAGCCTCAACTCGTTAGGTTTGTGAACCTAGACAAGGTTCCACACCCAATAGTTTATCACTGACCCTTAACTAATATTCATACATTGATACACGTGGTAGATCCAAGTCATTAATGGCTTGGGTCCCCAAAGAAAACTAATTTGTGTTTTCGTTTGCATGGCATCTCAAAGAAGAAGAACAATATAGCTTACTAGGATAGTGGATTCTCAAGGAATATGACATGACATAAAACATATTTGTCAAATTTTGTTCCTCCATATGAAGTAGATGGTGTATCCTTTGAAGATGGATATGGGACAATAACGGGTAAAGGGTCTATAGTGACAAATAGAATGGCATTTGACAATGTTTACTTGGTAAAAGAACTCAAATATAACTTGTTTAGTGTATCACAAATTTGTGATAATAAAAATTATGTTCTTTTCATTGAGACTGAGTATCTTGTGTTAGGAAAGAAGTTCATTTTTCCACTAGATACACCAATTTTAATAAGAACTCATAGGTAGAAAAATATGTATACCATTGACTTGAAGGGTATTGCTCTCCAAAACAATGAAACGTTTTCCCATTGGTAACAAATGGCACATGAGTCTGGGTCATCTAATTTTCAAGAATATGAACAAGCTGGTTAAAGAGAACCTTTTGAAAGGACTGCCTTTCAAAACCTTTAACAATGACCATTCCTGTGTTGCCTGTTTAAATGGGAAGTAGCATACAACATCTTGTAACTCAAAGACCGCTCAATCAACCACAAAGCCCCTCCAATTGTTACATATGGATCTATATGGACCTACTTATGTGGTGAACATGAACCACACATGGTATTGCTTGGTGATCACTAATGATTATTCCAGGTTTACTTAGACATTCTTTTTTAATGCTAAAAAGGAGACAACATGTATTCTTAAAGAGTTTATCACTCATATAGAGCATTAAAAAGGGCCTAAGTTCATTAGGTGAGGTGTGACTATGGTGGAGAATTCAAGAATAAGAAGTTGGATGATTTTTGTGTTGATAAGGGAATTAGAATACAATTTAGTATTACAAGGAACCCACAACAAAATTGTGTTGCTGAAAGGAGGAACAAAACCCTCATTGAAGCTGCAAGAACTATGCTTTCAGATACGAAGTTGCCTATAATATTTTGGGCTGAAGCAGTGAGCACTGCTTGCTATGTGTAGAATATGGCATTGGTGGTAAAAGCACACAATAAGATACTATATCAACTGTTCAATGGTACACCTCCATTGATTGACCTTTTAAGACCTTTTGGGTGTCATGTAGTGATACTCAATACCATTGATAATCTGGGAAAGTTCAATGAGAAGGGATATGAAGGATACTTCATTGGGTATTCTTTGAACAGCAAGAGCTTCAGAGTCTTCAATAAAAGGACATAACTGGTGATTGAGAATCTACATGTGGACTTATTGAAAGAAAAGCAAAGTGATCCTCAGACTGGTCCTATATGGTTATTTGATATTGAAACTCTATCTAATACTATGAATTATATGCCTATTTCTGTGGTAAATTGTACTAACATTTCAGGTACAAATGAGAAGGTGATTGAAGATGTGATTGACAAGGAAACAACTAAAGAGGTCATGGATGATAGTTTTATTCATCCTCAAAAGCCACAAGAGGAGTCTAGTGAAGTTCCTAAGGAGAGTGATCCACCTACTGGTTCATCTATTGAGAACAGAGGGAACCATGCTGAAGACAGTGGGAAACAGGATAACCAAGATTCCCTTGTTAATGCAAAACTTCCCCCGTTTCTACATTAGAGGTAGTTCACAATGAATCAGATGTAGACAAAGGCACCGCATCTAGCTCTTTTTCCACCTTTTGATACAACTTCAAGTGGACCCAGGATCATCTCAAGTGGAGGTCCTAGTTATTCAAACCTTCAAGCTGCCCATTAAAGGCAATCTCTGGGCAATGTGATAAACTTGGATGAACCTTTTAGATAATTCTTTCCTAATCAGGATTGTCCTATTGAAGTTGATATAGGAAACTTGGAGACAGATGTTATTATGAGCATGACTCATACTCACAAAGTCGACAAAGATCATCCTCAATCATA